>MU192263.1:1752-30180 GCA_016904865.1 Pissodes strobi | reverse complement strand
CTGTCGTTTTCCTTACTTATTGTAGTATAACCCACCCGGGTCTGTTCTACATAGTTGAATCCGATAAGTAAAATTGTGCTTTGTTTTTGTTTTGCCAATGACCGTCAAAATAGATTAAAAAGAAAATTAATACCTACGTTGTGTTATTATTATATCTTACACAATTTTAATTATTCGGACTGCGCTTCGAACAAACACAATTAGGGAAATTTGAGGGAAAGGTGCGTCATGTAAATTAAACCACAGATCCCTAATACGCCTAATTTATTAAAGAAAAACGTGCCAGACTCAGCCTAGAATTCACGAGGGGAAAGAGTACGGCAGAGAAACCCTCGATCTAAATTCCTAAACCGAATTATGCTGTATAATCTATTAGTATTATAATTAATTAAATTACTGTCTCCCGTACCACAATTTGTAGTTCTACACTTGTAACAAAACATTTAAAACTGAAGAGATAGCTCAACGGTCGGGAATCGAACCCGAGTCTCCCGTGTGCCGGACGCGGATGTGATAACCACTACACTAGCGAAAAGGGGTGTTAGTCAGCCAGACGCCGCTGGAGGGTACTGAGGTCCTGGTTACGGAGGCTACTCAGCTAAAGTTGAAATTAGGGCCAATATCTCTAGAATGATCATTACATTTATAACTAGGATATTCTCCCGTCAGGGTAGGAAAATGTTAGTAGTTTCACAAAAGCTCTTACTTGCAGTCAGAGTCGTACTAAAACCAAAAATTCCTGGACGAAAAGACAGCAAACAATACATTTTTGTTTTCATTTAAAGTAGTGTTGTTCACAGCATAAAACGATTTCATTAAATATATACACCATCAAATATGAATCAAGAATAAAAGAAATAATTGTGCAAATTATGTCAATAACAATATCAAAATATATCCATATACACTATCGGACAAAAGTAGAGCAACACCCCAAAAAATATATGCAAATCCCGATATTATAATAAATACATGCATATTGATGTATACAAATACAATAAGTTTTATGACTTCAAAGTAGGCTCTGATTATCGGTGACAAAAATTTTCACGGCACAAAATAAATGAATTTATTTTGACATTTAGTTATAAATGCAAAATAATAACGCGTCAAAATTAGAGCAACTTTTAAATAATTTGTTCAAAAGGAGGGTTTTAGCGAAAGTGGAGGCAAAAATAATTGCGTGTGGTTTATTTTAAGTTTTTTGAAAATTTCTGTGCTGGATTAGTCATGCCAAGAGGAATTCCAATTTCAAAAGACTTGAAGCAAAGAGTTGTTAATGCATTCATGGAAGGCAACAAACAAGCCGATATTTCAAGAGAGTTTGTGTTACCGCGGTACAGTGAAGAAGGTTAGTAGATGCAAAGTTGTTTAGTAGACGTCTAGCTAAAAAGCAGCTAGTTTCGGGAAGAAATAGAGCAGCAAGGTTGACATTTGCACGTCGGCATTCAAACTGGACTGTCGATAACTGGAAAAAGGTTCTATTCAGTGATGAAACGCATTATAAAATATTTAATTCTGATGGAATGAGACGTGTGAGGCGGCCAATCAATGCAAGGTTTAATCCTAAATACGTAACACCTACAATTAAACATGGTAAAGGTAGTGTTTTTATGGGGTTGTTTCTCATGGAATGGGGTAGGTCCTATACACTTTATTAATGACACGATGGACCGATTTGTTTATAGGTATATCATGCAAAACATTATGCTTCCTTATGCAGAATAAGAAATGCCATTGCGTTTTATTTTCCAACAGGACAATGATCCAAAACATTATTCACAAGTTGTCCAACAGTGGTTTGAAGAAAATAACGTTCGAGTTTTGCAGTGGCCTGCACAATCCCCAGACCTTAATCCCATTGAAAATCTCTGGGAAGAAGTAGAACGTGGTATTCGTACGCAAATGTTTCCAAATAAACAATCTTTGGTAAATAAAATTAGTGAAGTTTGAACAAATCTTCCCGAAAATGTAATTCAAAAGTTGATTGCATCAATGCCGCGTCGCTGTCAGCAAGTAATTCATAATAATGGATATTCTATAATTATTAACGTATTACTTTTAATTGTTATTGTTCTAAAATGTAGTAAATATTTTTAGTTGAAATAAAATACTGTTGAATACAATTTGTTGCTCTACTTTTGTCGCCCCCATTCTCGACAATTTTTATAATCATTATTATTTACCATTCTTAAATTGATTTAAAGTGCATCAAAATGTTGTGAAATGTTACTTTCAGTGTGAGGATACTATTTTATTAAAGTTAGCAAAAAATCAAAACCCAATATTTTTTTTATTAAAATATGAATGAAAAAGAACTTTGTTGCTCTACTTTTGACCGATAGTGTATTATACCATCAAATATGAATTATCCATAAAAATAAAAGAAATATGTATGCAAATTATGTTAATAACAATATCAAAATATATACACATGTTATGCCATCAAATATTAATTATCAATGAAAATAGAAGAAATATTTATGCAAATTATGTTAATAACAATATCAAAATATATCCATATGTTATGCCATCAAATATTAATTATCAATGAAATTAGAAGAAATATTTATGCAAATTATTTTAATAACAATATCAAAATATATACACACGTTATACCATCAAATATGAATTATCAATGAGTATAAAATATATAATGTTACAACCGCTGGCTTCTGACTCTCTATTTTCCGTTCTCGAGCAATACCTTTCGGATATCAAACCTCGCAAAAACTCGACTTCAATTTATGACTTGATTTATCTTTTACATGTATAAGGGGTGTCTCAAAATATACACATATATAGGGTGTCTCAAAAATGAATGTATCAGGTCTAATGAAATAGTATTTTAAAGAGGTGGGTAATCTCAGTAGAAAATCTGAAAAATTAATATGCATACTGAAATAACTCAGCCCTATCCTGCAAATTTTTTAGTTTTTCAAATTTTTACTTAAGACTATTTTATTTTGCTGCCTTTTGTTTAATTCTACATATTATTTAATTCTACATAGCCCAATTAAAGAAAGAGACAAAAATAATCCAAATTTAAATTATTGCCATGAATAGATCTACTAAATGCATATAAGGGAGACGCGGTAAGGGTTACAGCACAGGCGCGCGAGCCCAAAAGCATATAAAAACGGCCCGCTAAGCGCGCCGCGAGATATTCTGAATTGAGAATTCAAAGGTTAGGTAACTAAACAGTCTGGCGGGATCGTGGAGAGTTTGATCACGGTTAAATTGTGCCCCCCGGACGACGTTAATGAGCTGATACAGGGGTCACCAATTTCATAGACCGTGGTTTAACGATCCGCGATTTTGCGAGTACCTCTCTGAGCTTATACGACGTTCCCCGGACGATATTAAGCGGCTGATACAGGGGCCGTCATATGAGTACATGTACTTCAAAATCTTGTTCGGACTAATATCCGTAGAGTTGTGGAGAGTTTGGTCATGGTGAGATTATGTTCCCGGACGACGTTAATCGAATGATACAGGGTCCATTAATTTCATATACCGGGCTTATATCGTCATGACTGCGGATATTCTCCTGGTAAAATTATATTATTGATACAGCGAATATATCGATCTCAAAATTAGTAAGTCAAAATGCCGCGATCCACTCGAAGTCATCCAACAATTGAATCTGAGGGAGAAATGGAAAAACAACGTTTCCATGTGCGCTATTCCAGGTGAAAACCAACTCTATTACGCAACATTTATACTTTCATTATTTTAATTTTACGTAACGTTATATTCTGGGGTCACGGGTACATAAGGATTCGATCCTATTTTTCTTGTCGCAAAGGGTAGGTAAAAATTCGACTAGACTCAGGGATGACAGTGAATCGTTAAAACCTCTTCAAATAAGGCATTCTCTAATTTGTGTGTTATATAATCAATAAGTAAAAATTTCAAGTTTAAATGCAACCAAAATACACGCAGTAGTCAATTTATTTTACTCATAAAATCAAGGGATTACTGACAAAAATAAAACATACATATCTTTCTATTACCTCGAGGGCGAGCTAATAGACTAAAATTGTAATTCTCTTTGTGAAGAGACATCCGGCATGATAAATACCGTTTCGTCCGTTAGATGCAATACGTTGTAGACAGGTTGGTGATATAATAGGGACTGTTTACGAGAAGAACCGCACAGCTGATTTAAAGCAAGTGTATAGTTATATTTATTTATTTACTTTAGGTGCCAAGATTGTCATAATAATGATAATTTATTGGTGCCAAGATAATCATAATAATCATAATTTATTGGTGCAATAATAGTCATAATAATCATAACTTATTGGTACCACAAAATATACAATACTTGCACAAGTCAAATTAAAATAGATTAAAAATGCAGGAATTAAAAAGTATAAAATAGATAAAAAAATGCAAGAATTAAAAAGAATAAAATACATAAAAAGTTGCAAGAATAAAAAAATATAAAATACACGCTAGTTAAGTGTAAATAAAAGAAACACCAAAAACACTACATTATAACCGTTATAGCAGGTTAAAACTACAACAAATTTAAATTGAATGCTCAGCCTTAAAAATAATACATTTTTTATAATAATATATACTCTCATAAATATAAGATAAGAGTAATCACAGCGTAGTTTCCACTACAGGTATAAAATGCAGGGCCGAATCCGAATAGAAAAGGGTAGTATAATCTTACAGTAGATAACGGCCCATTTGCACGAATTCGGGCAATATTGTTACCTATTGTTGACGTATGCTGTATGTTGTGTCTGGATAATATTTAAATTATTCCGACTGGCTTTATATGGCAAATGTACGATATCGATGTATCCTAGGTAGAAAAGAAATATAAAAATTACGCGGCAGGATGCATTGCATCCCCCTTGTCGCAGAAAAAAATGACTGCATTTCGATCTTGTGAGATATCAGTTATCGTCCGCGTACCGAAAACAGAAATTTGTAGCAGTAAAGACTCCAGGACCTTAAATTACTAGGCTGGACCCGTTGAGCCCCCCTTGTCGCAGAAAAAAAAATATGTCGCTGTAAAATACTACATACTGCCAGAACCTTTTAGAGCACGTTGCTTGCATCTCGACCCGTTGATTGCATGCCCAAAAGGTGAGTTATATCAGCTACAATCGCGTAACTTTACCAAACACGGGTGTTATTGAGCCCAGAATATCTGACATAAAATCAGCAAAGTTAAACATCACTAATGTTATTGTCTGTTTCCGTGAATGAGTAGTCCGTGCATGGTTAGTTTGAGTAGTAGGATTAGTTGGGCTAGTTTGGGTTAGTCCCTGCATTTTCGTGTCTCATTTTATTATTGAATTTGTAAATTTTTGGTTCCATTTCTTGCTGTGTTCTGACTTATTATCTATTGATCTATTCATTTATTGTATCTGCTACATTTTATTTTTACACTGTATTGTTTAATTTCTGCAATTTTATGTGAGAGATCCATCTTAGATTAATTATCTTAGGTTAATTTTTACTAGTTTTTCACATGTTTATTGCTTTGACATATGAGTGTTTGAAATAGCAAGATCTTTCTGTCTCACATTATCCTAGCTTAATTTTTGTCTGGGGTACTTGTCCACTGTACTTCAAGAATGTTGTAGTTACGTGTTCTCTTCTACATTACAAAAATCCACTTGTGAGTAAGATGGCGTATTTTAATTATGTGGCAAATAGATTAGTTGTGTGGTATCTAACGACTTTTATTTCTAGCATTAGGACGGCAGTCTATTTTCAGGCCGGATTTAAAGTATTAGCTTAGTAAGGTATAAAACTCAGAGCGGCAAGCAAGAGAGGTGGTCCTAGAAGGGTAGGTAATTATCAGTTTAATAGAAATAAATAAAATAATTAATCTATGACGATCACAGCTACGCCTTTACTTCTGACATGCAAATGCATGCCCCGGATATGGGTTGTTTCAGTACAATTGGACATAAAATTACTTATTATTACAATTTTTTTTCTTACATAAAAGTTATTTATTAAACGTAAAATACAGTAATCTAATTTGTGTGAAACAACTGGAAACAATTTCTGCCTTTTTGAAGAGATAAATGTACTTCGCATTTTTGGCACATCCGTCTGAATTTTCCTTGGCAGGAAGTTCTTTAGTACCTACCAGGAAGCTGACTCTCGGTATGGATGTGTAAATGATCCACATTGTCAAATTGTACTTCACGGATCAGTCTTTTTTTCAACGCGATGGCAAGCTGTAGGACTGGGATTGTTGTCCAAATAGTTAGGCTTGTCCCTCTTTCGAGATTCAACCATATTTCCAGACTTGATAAGTACTTCTCCAACACACATGCGAAAGTGAAATAGGTCTAATGTTTTACTTGTGCCGCTATTTTGAGCCATTTTTTTTTGTATTCCAATCAGGGTATCCCATTGCAGAATTGTATTCTTTAACAATTTCTAGCCTACTTACTTGTACATATGTTTTTACTATTTTGTTCCATCTTTTCACTTGATTGCAAGTACCCGCACCTACAAAATTTAACGCCAAAACGACAAATCTATTATCTTTCCACTTTAGATAATTCCATCTTTCGAAATAACTTCCTCTGAATAGCCTTTTAATGAGGAAGTCTCTCGGAAAATTAAACTGATTATTTTTTCATTTGCAAACTATAGAATAGTGAAAAAAAAATCGATACGTATTTTTTTATTTCCGCTCAAGATGATTATTACGAGAGCTATGCTACTTTTTAGTTTTGTATATATAGATATATAGTCTGTAAACCGAGCGTTGATCGTTACGTCATAAATCCTGACGTGAGATCAGTTTTGAAGCATGTCCTGAATTGATTCACAAGAGCCTTGGGAGGAGCATAACTTACCTTTCGCGCATGATCCATTTCGTGTCGGTAAAATATACGGCTATTGTCGATATCGAATGTGAGGTTAGATAGTACGCTGAATTCAAAACCAAAACAATAACAAACAACATGTCATAATCATGAACTCGTGATTCACAGATTTAATTTAAAGAAACTAACGGATAAACATGTCTTTTTTCACTCTGGTAAGATAATATTTGGATCTCCAATACGAATATTTTAATTTTATGCAATCTGCTTTGTTTTAGGTGAAGAAAAAAGTCTTGTGAGGTTTGCAATAGGAACTTAAATTAACAACACAATACAAACAGAAATATTCTAGTGTTCTAGTAAAATTCCAGCAGAAATTCTTAGATATACAGGGGTCTTGTTATCTTGTGGGAATGAAAACATATCTAAAACCTGCGAAATTTCGAATAATAAGTGGAATCTTTGCTACGAGAAAAGTTATGTAATTATGCATGTGATATGTGGTTAATTGAAGAAACATTCAACTCAATTCAAAAGCAATGTACTGTGAAACAAACTTGGCCCTGAGAATAGTGTATAAAAAATCACAAAGACATTTTTAATATCAGATATGCAACTGAAACGTGATTTGAACCTTTTCTTTACCAATTAATTTTTATTTGTCATACGATTGTGAACTTGTAAGCATCTGTAAAGTGCAGTAAACAAATTAATAAAAAGAGATATTTACCATTGCAGTAAACTTTGGCATATATTTAAATTTGACTCTAAATGCAATTTTATTCTTCGGTTAGCTACGGTTTTTGTTGTCTTATCATTTAATTAATCATTTCACATTATAGCAGTTTCTGTAGTTAATAAAATTGAAATACCTCAAACATGTAGCTTTTCTTTAGTTTTATACATGTAGGTAAGCAAGTTTTGTTTATAATTTATTTGTGTTATGCTATGGTTCAAACACTTAGATTCGTAAAAGTTTATTTAATTTTTGTACATATTTTGCTTATTATGTAGCTGTAAATATCGCCATTACGGCCTTAGTTCAAACTATTAGTAATATTTATGCAATTTTTAACATAGGACATCTCCTATACAATATATTAAAAGGGCGACGGTATAGCATAATATTGTATTTGAGTCTGTTGTACTTCAGTTATAACCAAAACTAACTAAAGTAACTTAAACACCATAAAATAAAACAAGTATGAGAGAAAACGAAAACAATGCTAATTTATTTCCAAAGAACGAATAATAAGTAGTAATCATTCACTCTTTATAAAAAACCATACCACACAATCGATGGAAAGAGATGTTGTAATTTAAGGTTCTTGTATCATGTTTTACGAAAAGGGTCATAGTATCTTCTGTGCTTATGAGCACCCTGTTTCCTGCTCATCGCTAAAATAATATCATCATCATCCAAGGGACAAGAATTGAGATCGATAATGACCGGTAATATATACAAAGCATCTCTCCTTTTTCCAGTCCTCGCTAATTGTATTATAGCATTTGTGTGATGAACATAATTTCTCCATTTTTTTGGTGTAATCTAAAACAGATTCTCTTATAAAATAGCAATATCTAAAAGTTGGACGAGATTCTTACCTTTTGAAGTGCTTCATTCCACAAATTTAAAACAGCTTCGCTTGTGACAGGATGTATCGAACTCATACATCTGCTTGTGACAGCATGTAGCGAACTGATACAAGCCTCGTAGTAACGCTTACATTTTGACCATACCATCTCAATAGGATTATATTAGCAGATCAGTAGATATCTGCACTATGTCAATATTCATCAGATTCGTTTGCAATGAACGCAGTGTGAGATGTTTGCCTACAATAAAACCGAAATAATGAATAAATTATTTAAAATAATGAAAAATTAAATGCAGATTACCTTTCTCATACATGCTCTCCTTATAGTATGGCCATGAACTTTGTGAACAGGCTCTCCATGAGAGGAAATAATAGCAACATTTGCCTTGGTTTTAAAGTCAACAAGTTTCTAGACTGGTTTTCAATGCATTCTTTGCACAGTGGCTGACGATATTCCTAAAGCATCAGAAACTCTACAACAAATAATCCTACTCTGTATATATTGTAAAAACTGCACTTTTGTATCAACTTACATTAGGTATATACTGCACTCGCGGGTAAAAGCGTTTTTCCTGCTGCTTTTTCGCGATTAAAATAGCCTATTAGTTTTAAAATGAGGACTTGCTCATTTTCAGTGTACCGATGTCCAGGCATTTTCAACTGCGATAACAATCACAAATAAAAACAAAAAAAATACGTTGGAGAGACTTTGAATAAAGTAAATAAATATATACTTGACACTTTGAACTTTGACAGATGAGAAATTTCAGTAAATTCATCCGATATCCTAGCATGCGCAGCTCAACGTACGTCCGTGACGTCAAATTTCTGTCACCCCCGATTGACGGTGGTATGAGAGAGAAAGACAAGGTATGACGTAACGATCAACGCTCGGTTACAAACTATACTAAGCATGGTGCGAGGTAACAATTCATGTGTATTGTGACGTCATAAGCACATTTCAAGGCGTTGGTTATATCTGCCTCATCATTTTTCGACATATGAAAAAAAGAAAAACACGTGCTCACTTTTTTTTCATGGGCTATCGAAATCAGCGATAAAAAAAATTGGTGAATCTTCCTTAGCTAAAGCTTTATCATTAGATAGTGAAGGGTTACCAAAGCGACATCCTTAATGTGCCTGCTACAAGAATACTTGGTGATAAAGGACTTGTAACAGATTATACGATGTAAAAAAGTTGTCGAAAAACAACCTTTTTAGACGTTGATCCTTCACAAAGGTATAAAACTACAGCTGCACCTTGGCCAAATTTTTCCATTGCATATTTATCCAGTTCGGACTGATCCTGATAAATCAAAAAATTGTGTATCAGACCACTTTTCCGCAAATTAAAAAAAAAATACATCCCCCGAGGGTGTAACTTTCCTTTTACATATTGCTTTACGTTAATATTTCCCTTGAAAGGGATCATTTGCTCTTCGACGCAAATATCTTGTTCTACTTGAAGTTCTTTGCAGTTTTTCAAAGTTGCTTCAAATCCAGGCCGCACTTTACCCATTCTGTCATTATCGTTGCGATCCTGTAAGTTTGTTGACACAATGCAGATTGGTGCATAGCTTGAAAAATCTATTTATACCCGTAGTGTTAGGAAATATATCTACTTACAGCATTTTATTCCAATACATTCTCAGCCTAGAAATTTTTAGACAATCAGTTGTTATATTTAGAGTAAAGAGCGTTTTATTTCTTTGAGGGTTATTAGATACAAGTTATTATTTTCTTTGTAGTGCATACGTATTAGTACATTCAACAAAAGATTGAAATAAACTATCTGGCAAATATTTAATAAGAAAATCTACGGGTTGAAGTTCTATGGTAGCTCTGCTTTCTTCTGTCACGAAACGGAGGTTCATTGTTTGAAACGAAACATTTTTCATCCATTCTATATCTTGCTTATTTGCTATGAAGTATTTGAAATGGACTGATTCTCCATTTCGAAACTCATTATTGTTTTGCAATTCGAACCTTGTCTCATCTTCAGCGGTCATGTGGTAATCCTGATTATTAACAAAATTTAGTTCTTCATATTCTGAAAGTAGAATCCCCTTCACGGGGTCGCGTTCTTATAAGAATCTCATTTTCATCAGAATCGTCATCGCTGGTTAGGCCCTCAGCCTCTGAATATCATTTTTTAAGTCCTTCCAATATTTCTTTGTCAGTAAGATACTGCCTATTCTGGTGGTGACCAGCACACTGCGAAAAATAAAGACGTGATTTTAAACACTGACGTCGATTCGTTTTTCATTTTTCACCTGGACAGTGGCCTCTGTACCACTGTCCAGGCGAAAAATGAAAAGTTAATGAACGGAACCCTTTGTAGTTGACCCACTCTGGGAGGCTGCATCCTGGGTAGCCTATGCTTAAATTCGATCATGATGTTAACCAAAAATACGTCATTATATTTCTGGATAATGTATGCGTGCTTGCTTAGACATGTTATGCAAGCTAACCCAAACTAACTTTGCATAGTTTGTTAATGCATCATGCACCCGCTTGCATCTACTGTACTAAAATTAATATTTATTAGTTTTACTTGGCTTAGACTACGTTTTGTTTGGCTGGTTAGTCATAGTTACTTTTGGCTGGTGATCATTATGACATAATTAATTTCACTTAGATTGATTAGTTTCTGCAAGAGCTAGATAGTTTTCCTATAGCATAGCACCAAAATTGCCCCACTGTTAGAAAATAATGTTACTCATGACCTTGGCATATTCATAATATAGTTCTTGTTCCTACACACAGTCTGGGGGTATTGAAAATTTCAGGTAAGTTTCAAACTTCAAAAACTCTTTTAAAAACGCTCATGCTTTCAAAAGGTTGGTGTATTGTCTTTGAATGATGGCTGTTCAAAATAACTTAATGTAATTAGGTGAAATTTTAAATTAAAAAAAGATGATTGAACGCGTTTTACGTAGACGTACGAAACTTAATTTTCAATTCGATAGCTAACAAGTCTTCTATTCAAAAAACCTTAATGGGGAAAAGTTGTTATCTTTTTGCATTAAAGAGACAGAAACAATTTTGTAAAACTCTATCTTTTTAAATGGCTATGCACCCAGGGTTTTTTGCATGCCTCCAGACCCACTGACGAATATATGCGACAGGTGTAAATAATAGACACAAACAATAAAGAAAAAGGGTTTAATAAACAATAAAACGTACATAATGTAAAAACGTAATTTAAAAGGTTTCTTTTGTATGGTACACTTCAAGGCATGGATGTACATAGAGGCCAACACCACATTTTCCGCACATGTACCTGGATTCGCTTCTTTTTTTGGCATGAACCCTGCTTTGACTACAAACAATACACCGTCGAGCCTTCTTATCAGGAACTCCGCCGGAAAAGTGTCTACCCGTTAACCTTTCAGGATTTCACCTTGCTTCCTGCAGGCCGTTGAACTTTGTATCTGAAACAACAAAAATAAATAAGCAATTTTTTTCTCAACAAAATTTTGAAACATACCTCTCAAAAAGCTGTCGTATAACTTTCAACTGGAAATCTGCTAGGGGTTCTTTCTTTGTATTTTGGGTTAAATACAACGCATGTGCATTAAGCAGTAACAGGTCTACCATATGAAAGAATAGTTTCTTATACCACTTAACGGTCTTCCTTGCACATTCCGTTGAACTTAACATCATGTCAGACCTATCTATCGCACCCATATTTGCGTTGTAATCCCCGATAACCGCTGGCTTCTTTACGAGCTCCTTTGTCTTAAAATCTACTTTGTCTAACGTAATCATATGGTCTTCATGCATAGTAGTTAGCATCACAACAACGTGTCTATCTTTCCATTTGACAGCTAGCAGGTTTGTACTAGACATCGAGATAGCTTCTCCTTTTCTTAATTTGTCTGTTAAATTTGGCATTTCTTTACGGTTAGCACGAACAGTTTCACATGAATTTGTTTTTTGTTCATGTAGATATATAGATAAAGTAGGACTTGTATACCAGATAACAGTGAATGACTTTTATTTAAATATGCCTTCCTAAGATTTACCACCACAGAACCAGATAAACCAAGGTCATGGAACTGTTCCATTTCTGTAGCTTTACCAAGATAAACAATTTAATACATATCCGGTCTGACAGTCGCATAGAAGAAAGAGTTTCAATCAATGTCTTTCCATACCAGATTCGTGGCAGGATAAATATCGGAAGCATATTTGTTAGTTTCAGATGCAATTCCCTCTGCTACCTCCAAATTAACAAATAAAAAAAAATAACTTAATGCATCTGACTTATCTTCTATAGATTCTATACGTGCTCCTGAATCTCTATCGTCATATGGGTGTATGAGAGGATTGAATGGTATGTTACTCCACTTTAGGGACAAGGCACTTTTTAGTGCATTTTGAGCATGAATTTCAGAAGTGACATCATCCATAGAGGTAATATTGAAACGCCCAATGTTTGTAATAGTTTCAATATTCTCCGGACTCTCATTTTCTTCATACAAAAATTGATTTACCTCCTCATCGCTAGTGTCACCTTCGTGTAAATCCGGCTTATATTCACTTCCGCTGTCGATAAATGGCTCATCCTCAGAGCCCAATCTCGCTAAAACTCGTTCATATTCCCTTTTGTCATTCCGCACATATTTTCACTTAAACCTGCATAATTTCTTTTTTACGTTTAGAACCACCATTACTCTCCGAAGCCTCCGAATTTGCAGCCATAGTAGCGCGCGACGGTGTACGTTTAACGAATCGGATAACACTGAAGCAGTATATCAACCGAATTTCTAAAGCCTACGGCTTGATTTGTTGTCCCCCACTACCTCCCACAATAACGAATTTTTTGGTGACGCATATATACGGGAGTGGATTTATATGACCTGTCTTAGCTGCCGTATTTTCGCGGCTCTGAGCATAGAAGCCAACACGCCGAGACACATTCATGCGACCGTGGGTCTGGTAAAGGGGCTAAATTTAATATCGCCGTACATATACGAGTATGGGCTTAGAAGACTGTACAACCTAGAACGGATATATATGGCAGTGGGACTCAACGTACTTTTAGTTACTACCGTACATTTTTGGCAATGTGACAAAATCAAATAAAAACCGGTAAGGGTATTCTAAAACAAAACAAATTATACAGGGTGACTCAAAGATTTGTTGTTTCCGATATTTCATCTATATTTATGTTGAGTTTTTGTGGGACGTATTGTCTATATTATGTACAGGGCAAGTAAAATATGCAAATCAAAAATAAGAGACGGTTTTTTTTTAAAACTTTTAATCAAAAACAATACTAACTTATACAAAATTTGGAAAATACTATTGTGAACTACTTAAAAGCATTAATTAAATATCACCCTGTCCTAGGTTTGAACTGGAACTTGACAAATATTATATAAACATTCACTGTTAATTATAAACAACTTGAGCGGTCGACGGGAGCAATTTTAATCGTTAATGATGCAGCCATCAGCATTTTGTAACATATAAATACGCAGGCAAACGCCAAGGTCATCAGGCTTTCGGGTCTCTCAATTCCGCTCAGTCTAGTTGCGGTACAGCACACAGGTGCGTACACTTCTAGTTGTTCTATCCCACAACCTCCATATCTGTGAACACATGGACACAGGTCCAGGGCGTTCAGGTCCTTACCTAACCTGGGTGGACGTATGTACATGTATACGGCATCTGGGGGCTACTAAAAGTAGAGAGAGTCGAATTTACGAGTGAAGTATCAGAATTTCCAGTAAAGGGATAGTTTTTGGGGAGTTTTAAAAAGTAGTGAAAGTGCCTTAGCAATCTGTGATAAACTTAAACCAGAAAGACAACTCCGCTCACATAAACTTTATTAATAAAAGCGACGTCGCTTGCTAGAAAAAAATTTGAACTAAGCCTCCCTTAACATGCATTTAATATTAATTGGGTATTGTGCAAACTCTTAATTCATCTATAAACTTAAACACGCCTTTATTAGTATACAGTCTAACCGTTGTTAAGTTTGTTTGTAAATAAACTTGTTATTGTTTTTATCGATGTGTCTCCTTTATTATCTCTTCTCAACTTGACGTAGTGCGTTCCTAAATCTGAGCTACTCTCCTACACGCTAAATAAGGCGTGGCGTCAAAGTTAAAAAATACAATTTGTGACACTATTAAAACATTAAAAGATTCTCAATGCCCACCACGATTATTAATGTCGGCTCTACACCTTCTTTATATATTTTGTATCAAATGATCTAAGTCTGCTTGTAATACTGCCTACCAAGCTTCCTGAAAAGCTGCGAACAGTTGGTCGGGGATTTCGAAGTGACCTTCCCTTGAAACTCTGCTTGTTCCGTGCATGTTCTATCGGCTTTGAATCCTGGGACTTGACTCATCAGCTGCTTATGAAACAACTGGTCGGATTATTTTTTCTACATAGCGATTGGCGTTAGGAAAATTGTCTTCTCGAATTAAGTCAGTTCTTCCTATACTGATCCCACCTCAAACGACAACAGTTTTACCTCTGAATGAATGAACCTATGTATATTATTTAAAAGCGCTTCATTGCCTGGGGTTCTCCATATTCGTATACGTCTAGAATCAGGATGGAGCCCAAATCGTGATTCGTTCATAAAGAGAATAAGAGTTCATTGAAAATTGTCGCATAAAACGTATCCTTGAGCCCATGTTTTGCAGAGGATACGGTTTCCCCTTGTGAGTGGATACCTCAAAGATCTAGATTTTAAGCTCGCTTCATGCGGACAAAAAGTAGAGAGATAACAACTAACGGCGCTAAAGAAGTTTTCACTTCAATAATCAATGTTTTTGAAGTAAATTTCTTTAGCGTGGTTAGGCGGTTGGGAACAAGAGTGGTTTGAGACTCGATGAAACGAAAACGAAAAAGCGACATCAATAAAAAGATATAGATCTATAGGATGTGCGAGAGAATTTAATAGTTATTATATGTACAACACAGTTATACAGATGTTACATGTTCGTCAAAAGCAAAAAGTCAAAAGTAGTTCTCGTCCGATTACTGAAGTTAAGCAACGTCGGCCGTGGTTAGTACTTGGATGGGTGGCCGCTTGGTTTAGTCTTATGAAGTTTTCACTTCTACGGCGTGTGAACTGAACACATGATTTTTTTTGAAATGAAAACTTCTTTAGCGCCTTTAGCCGGCTCAGCCGGATTTGAAACTCGATAAAACGGAAACGAGGAAACGAAAAGACGACACCAATAAAACCTGTAGCCTGCGAAAGAATGAGATAGAACACAGTTATACAATTGTTCATGTTTGTCAAGAGTAAAAAGTACTTCTCGTTCGATCACTCAAGTTCTACAGCGTGTGAACTGCACACATGATTTTTTTTAAGCGAAAACTTTAACGGCACTAAAGCCTGTTCAGAACGAGAGTGATTTGAGACTTGATAAAACGGAAACGAGGAAACCAAAAAACGACACCAATAAAAAGATATAGATCTATAGGATGTAGCGAAATAATGAGACAGAACACAGTTATAGAGTTGTTACATGTTTGCCAAGAGTAAATAGTTATTTGTTTTCTTGGAGTGTAAAGTAACGGATTGCTGCTTGAGAAAGGATGTTACCGCGCGACGCGTAACGGAGCGCGGTCTTTCGAAAACGGCAATCTTACTTTACGCTCGCAAAACACACAGAACTTTTTCGCAGCACGCTTATTCTGAAACTTGCAAACGACTGTCATTTTTAACATCTTATATTCCGGCATACTTAGAACAGGAGTGTCAGCAACAACTGTAACAAACGCACGACTGTCATTTATTTATTTTCGGTTGCCATGACTATTCATAGCATACTCGGCGGAAAAAGTGAGAATTTTCTTTTTCATGTATGCTCTAGAGCGTAAAATAAGGATCCGCGGCATTCGTCGATTTTGCGATTTCATTTGAATGAATTGAGTTATTTTGCGCGCGGCTGTAGAGAAAAGTAAGTCTCGTCCTATCACTAAGTTAAGCAACGTCGGGCGTGGTTTGTACTTGGATGGGTGACCGCTTGGTTTAGTTTTATGAAGTTTTCACTTCTGCCGCGTGTGAGATGCACACATGATATGTTTGAAGCGAAAACTGCCTTAGCGCCGTTAGGTGGTTCAGAACGGAAGTGATTTGAGACGCAATAAAGCGGAAACGAGGAAACGAAAAAGCGACACCAATAAAAAGATATAGATCTATTTTGCGAAAGACTGAGATATAACACAGCTATACAGTTGTTACATGTGAGTCAACAATAAAAAGTAAAAAGTAGTTCTCGTCAGATCAGTGAAGTTGGGCAAAGACGGGCGTGATTAGTACTTGAATTGAACATTTACATTAGACCTTAGGACAATGCCTCAATGCTCTTTTTACTGACGAATTCAGATTCTGTTTACATTCTCGAGATGGACGGGAAAGAGTATGGAGAAGGACCGGAGAAAGAATTACAGAGTGCACGTTCGGTCCCCGTCTGAGCTATGTAGGAGGTTCAGTAATAGGGCGGGCAGGAATAACCCATCAGGTTCGTGAGTTAGAATATTTCGCGGAAGTTGGTAGTAACAAAATAAACTGACCAGCAGGTTCGCCTGAGCTCAGCCTTATAGAGCATAAGTCTGACATTTTTGCTATGGTATTTTGAAAGCATCTGGCTGAAAAATTATTCTACAAAGTGTTTTAAAATTAGGGTTATGCAACAATATTTTAATTAACCCTGTATAATGATTATACAGAATATGATAAAAGATCGGATATGCAACTTAAACGTAGTCGCTTAAACTACAATTTGCTAAAAAATGTATGAAAATTGGACTTAAAGTTTCAACAAATATTAGCTTGTCGCGTGTTTTTTTTTTCACCTGAGTGTATAATAAGGGTATGAAATTTTATCTTCTGGTAAAATTCTAATAGATGACGCCAAAATCTAATTTTAAGGTAAAAAAGGAATTACGAGATTTGCCAATTAGGAAGACCATTATTTGTATTTTGTCTTATCAGCTGGGCTTGAGAACTCTCAATTTGTGTTATGATATTTTCGTGTCGTCTCTATTAGTTTATTAATGACTTAATGAAGGTAAATATGAGTTTTTTGGCAAGAGGTAAAGAAAAACAATTTCTCAAGTTATAAATCGATTAATAATGGTTGATATTATTAAAGCTAGTGGTGGAGATTTTTTTTTCTAAAATTCTTTTCAAATTTGAGGTTGGTGAAGAGTGCAGCATGGTGTGGGAGTAGAGGGTTCCAACTTTAGCCGGACATGTTAGGCTTTTTTGCGATTTCGTCCGACTAAAAAGTAACATGTCCGGCCTGTCCGACTTTTCATTGGCTTTTTCTTTAAGGCTCTAAAACTCATTTAAAATAAAAATTTGTTAAAATACGCACATAAAATAAAAGGCATAAAATATTAGTAATTTACTGTCAGGCAAACAAACGTCCCTATATGGGAAAATGTTGCAACCACCATTGAAGATTTATCAACTAAGAATATAAACATAGACAAATGCATCAGAAAGTTTGTACCTTCTGTACCTTCCATTCTTGTTCACCTGCCGACCCATCCATAGACGCGTTTCGCCGTATAGCGGCTCGTCAGTATGGCTATAGGCAGAGAATATTAACTACGACAAGAAGGCCCACTTAATGGCCAGAAAGCGCTACAAAGGAATCGTCGTTGATTTTCTTCGTTGCCTGGTAACGATCAGCAAACTCCACCGCACACAGGTTGAATTTAAATAAAAGCTGGCCATAAACGATATCTTCGTTTGCGGTATATTTAATCAAATTTATAACGCAATTATTTATAGCACTCTAATACTCTAGTTGGCATTGGAAAAACACAATTGATATCTTCTGAATTGTTTGCAGGGCCCTGTCAAACTTACGTTACGTTTTTTTTTTATTATTATCACCAAATAAATAGTTTGATAAAGTTTGTATTCAACTGGATGTTTCAAAAATCAGTTAACGTTTTTAATTAGTTAATATTGATAACAATACTCAAGCTATGTAATAACTAATATTTAAAAGATTTTGATTTTGTGTTAACCATTTCACCATATTTCCGAATACTAATATTCTGACAAAAGACATCAAGAAGAAAATGTTGCTCGAATTTGCCCCATCTTTTAATATTTAATTAAATTATTGCGTTTTGGATGATTTTAAAATTGGTTAAAGGTTTCGCACAATTTTACTGTATATTTCATTCCCATTTTGTAATACAATACAACTAAAAAATAGCGATATTATCTTATATGAATATTGACTCGACTATAGAATTTAGGCTTGAAAATTAATCTGACAAAAGGATGAGCTGGGCTATGGCCGCCGCGTCAAAGGTCGCCTGCCAACATGATTGTTTTATTTGTATCAATGTATCATGACCTGCCGATATTTTGTTAGTATTCGCGCGGGGAAGGAGACACACCGTTGACATGCCGCCGCGGAGAGTGATCCTTCTTATCATATAGTTTTGCCCAAATACATAATAAAAAGATAAAGACTGATGTACTATACTGCTAACATGCTAACACTCCGTTGAGGTTATGTGTTGGTGTTATACCTAATTGTGCAACAACTGTAGCCAGATTATCAGAAAATGACGCGTCGAAATGAGGATCCCTTATTGGCTAAATTTGTAACGTGCGCAGTTTTCCCTGCTGCTGTCTTGTTTGAGCATTTACGTTTCTCTGTTTTTTTTTTGCTTCATATGTTGTAGTGAAAGTATTTTCAGATGTTATTTAAATTCAAGTTTAAATTACCCTTAACGCAACGCATTATTAAATTGGAATTTTAAAAGCTATATCTGTTGTAAAGTCATCGGTACGGGTGGGCAAGAAATTGAATAATCGATTAAACTCTTAATATTTTAGCAAATAACTGAATAATCGATTAATCGAAATAATCAATTATCGATATTTTCTGAAATATTAATCGATAAGTCGATTAATCGGTAATTTCTTAAAAGTGAATCGAATAATCGATTATTGTCGCCCACCCCTAATCCCATAATATTGTAGTAAGTGAAACTGAAGGTGAAATTTCGGTAGAATCATTGCAAGACTGATGTTATTATAAAAAGAGGTAATAAATACTTTGGCTGAATCAGCAGATAAAAATTTATAATTTAGTTTTAATTTGTAAATATGACTTTGATATTACCTTCGGATATTCAGAATATAAGCAAGTGTATTTGAACAACAGCTGCACTGATGCTTCTATATTTTTTACTAGTTGCGTCCCTATTAGATCAATTTTTAAAAATAGCGATAACTGCAGGTCCTCATCAACGCGTTTCTGTCGTCCGCTTAACATTCATTTTGCTCGCGA
Organism: Pissodes strobi; assembly: GCA_016904865.1. Classification (NCBI taxonomy): domain Eukaryota; kingdom Metazoa; phylum Arthropoda; class Insecta; order Coleoptera; family Curculionidae; genus Pissodes; species Pissodes strobi. The sequence continues at coordinate 10,458 of MU192263.1, read as the reverse complement.
GACTCCTGAATTAACCGTTTCAAAAACAAAATTTGGATCATCGAATTAAAAATTTAAAACCCTTTTTTTTACAACGAAGGAGCCCTTAATTTTCAAAATCCTTTTTTAAAACGATTTAAGAACATACAAATGATTTTTATACATGATTTTTATCGTTAGTGATAATTGATACTCCCTATATAAAAATACAGATGATGAGCAAAAAATTCAACAATTATTTGTCTAAAACACGATATATTAAACGTGTAATACTTAATAACTTTTATGTCTTATTTCTGGTAACCCTTATTATGGCCAGCTTTCCTAGAAATTCGACCAGTGTGCGCCGGGTCCAAAGGTCACATGCCAGTATCATGCTAGTTTTCGCGCGGGGAAGGAGACATACCGTTGACGTGCCGCCGTAGGGAGTGAATCTTCTTATCGTAGTTAATATTCGCTGCTATAGGGTCAGCAGATGAGAGAACGGTACTTGAGGCTTTAAACAAACCCAGTGAAATTCAAACCAGTAGGTACAAACTTTCTGATGAATTTGTCTAGGTTCACCTGACATACACAGGTCAAGTAGTAGCCAATAATTACTATAGTATAGTACTGTCTATCTCCGATAAACTTAGCAGGTTACGGATAGATGGCGCCGGCTACAACACACTACTGGTTTGAATATAAACTTAGATGATAGTAAATGATTTGACCCATTTTTTAATTTAAAAATATTTTTGGAACAAAAAAAGATGACTGTGTTTAAAAATTTATTGGCTCATCAAAAATGGGCCGTTTATACTGTAACTCTGTGGCAAATGCAGAATTTTACTGCGAATTTATAATATTGGCAGAGTATTATTTTGCTATTCCAGGCCACAATGCCAATATCGAAAGAGTATTTTCGTTAATAAAAGCTCAATGGTCGAAAGAATGACATAAACTAAATATGGATACGATAGCCAAAAAAAAAAAAAAATGATGTTCCTGCAGTGCAATTTAAAAATAAGTTGCCAAGAATTCTACCACATGATCTGTAAAGAAAAAAACATACTTGATAAAATAGGCTCAAATGATAAATACACATAATTTCTGTTTTTTGAGTATTAAAAAAATATTTTTTTATGAAAAAAAATTATTTTATATGATTATAATGAATTACTAGTTTTCTATATGATAGATTTACCAAAGTTTCAATTGATAAAAATTCGAATGAATTAGTTTCATACGTGTTTTTTTTCGTTTTTAATCGATTTTCTATAAACATATTTGATTGTTTAGCGATTACTTTTACTGTTTCTATGTAGCAAATATTTATTATTAAATTAATCAAGTTTAATAAAAATATTGCAAGACTGATTTTTCGTTTTAGTTATTTTTTTTATGGCGAACGAATTCTGTTCGTCTTTTTGTACCAAATGTCGGGCCAAATTTATAAGCAAAGTCTTGTGGGAGTGATGTTTTATTATGATTTTTTTTCGATAATTTAGCATGTTAAATGTGAGGTTTAATTAAATACAATTTAATTTAAGACGAGGTTTGACCACTGTTTTAAGTGTTTTAGTGTTTTTGTTTGCTTGTCATACTTGTAATTACCATATACATAAATAATACAGTAAAGACAGGATGCAATACTCACTGTTAGTCAAGAATAAAATTCTGACTATAGATAATCATTTGTTTTTGGTTATGATTTATACCCATACATTTTTCCACTTAAAAATAATTGATTTTCAACAATTGATACCTGAAAAGTGAAAAAGACCAGCATATATGTTACATTATTGTTCAATCCAAACATATTTATCCCTTATCAGTTTATCTTCTTTGGCAATCCCACTAACTTTTTTACAAGTAAATCAATAAGCCCGTTTCTCGGTCACGTGAGGGCCGATAACAAAGCGGCGTCGGCAGGCACTCATCCAAAAGTGAATCGGGAGTAGTCGATATAGGGAGATAAGTAGGGAAATTGGAAGTTTATTAGATTTTCGTATTTATTTTTGCGGAATGAAATATAATTTTGTTTCCTCCTACCTATTTCGGGCTGTTTTATTATGTAACCTGGTTTTAATGTATGACGGAAATAATATAAATTGAAAATTGCCAATATGCTTCCTACAGAAATGGTTCTCTATGAGTTTACCTGCTCACGTTTATTTTTAAAGATTAAAATAACGTAGTACTGGGGTTTAATTAGGGTACACTTAGTTTACAAAATAACAATAAACAAGGCAGTTAATGTTTCGCATCTAATTCAACATTTATAATAAGAGCTAGAAAAAACTATTATACCAAAGTTGGAGTGTTTTTTGTGTATTATCTTATGAACCTAGCATAATATACAAACGACGAGCGCAAATAAGACCGTTTTAAAAAAATGAATAATGGGTTATTTTCCATCATAATAACATACCTTCACTTCCTGCAAAGAGTAGAAAAATTAAGAGAGGACAGCCGGCGAATTTCCTTTGATGTTTCAATACCTCCTTCATTGACCTCGTCCCTTTAAATTGGTAGTAAAGCGGCGTTGTCGCTTACAATTTTATTTTGGTGATAGCGATGTTGCCATTTTCTTTACTGCCTTTTATTATTCGTAGACAGGACCGGCTTAATCCCAATTTCTATTTTAATGAGAAGTTAAATAGTTTTTTTTTAAATTACGTATTTAATCAAATTTGGCCTCTTTTAACTATGGTTTAGATAATACATAATTTTTTTACCTTACCTTCATTATAATATATAGGTAAGGTAAAAACATTTAGAATCATGATTAGTTTCTACTGCATTGTGACGTAAATGAAATGATATAAAATATGGCGGCAAGCCATTAAAAAAAGGCTCGATTTTAAAAGCAAACAAACATTTCGCGATTAGCCTTATCGGTGATGGTCTGACTACCTTACAAATAAAACTTCAATAACTGTCATCACGAATTAATTTTTTATAATTTTTTGTATTTTCTGTGTCGTGTTTTAATAAGATAAATTTGATATAAAGTGCATCTCTAAAAAAATTATCACATTAGTAAGTAAATCAGGTACAGAAATTGCAGTGTATCCCTTGTCTTATGTGATCAAATTATTATACTTCCTTTTTTTATTATTTTTTCCTAATAATAAGTAACCGTTTGCATTAGTAAGAAATGGTCTTGCTTATTCAAACAACGTGTAGCAGTGCTTAACACAAATAACACCTAACATACATTATTACACAAATAACACCTAAGATACATTATTACACAAATAATATATAACCAATGATGCAAAAGAACGCTTAAAACTAATAAAAACAACATTCATATTTCTAATTTTTATTATTTTCGTTATAAAATGATGAATAAAAATATCAATTCCGATATAAATAAATAAAATTGGCAAACAATTTTCACTATTAATTACAAGAAGAAAAGTTTCAAAAACATAGTATATTAATATTGCTATATAAATTTGTAAATTCTGAGATACAAATATCATACAAAATGGATATAAAAGTATTCAAAAAATTACAGTTTAAGTAAAATATTAATTTTCCGATTTTTTCTTGGAGTAGTTTTAAACGAAGAAATAATTTTTTGTATACTGTTTTAAAATATCATAGTTTTATTATCATCGAGGAGCAAAAAATAATTTCCTACTCTTTATTGTACTGCATTTTTCAATTTATAATAGTTCAAGTCAAAGGTGTAACAAGGTGGAAAAAAATTCTCTTATAATCTCTCTTATAAAATAAAGTTACTTTGGATTAATAATACAGATAATATAAAGTATGGTCATATCACTTGGCCCAGTGATTGTTTCAGTCTAGAAATCGTTGCTAAAATAATCACAAAAGAACAATCTATTGAATCCGAGATTAAATCCAACTACTATTATTGTAATTTGAGACATTTTGGTAAAAAGCTGGATTCAATAGATTGTTCTTTTGTGGTTACCAATGTTCTCTAAAATAAAATCACGACTGAGCCAAATATGATATGATTGTGGGCTCGTAGTTTAGAGATATTTTCTGTAAATCTATAAAAAAAAATAATAAATGCAACTTTATACTAAACTTGTAAACACTATGTAATTATTAAAAACTCTCTCAAAAAACTATCATAATGCTTAGAAATTTATGCAAATTAAAGTTTATGCAGTAGGTACCTAAGAAATTGTATTAAACCTTTAATCATTTAAAAATTGGATTTTCAACCTTGTTTATACGAATTTCAGATTACTTCTGTTTATGAGGTTAATACTATAAAGTAGGGTAAAGTTGAAGTGGGTAAAATGTATTTTAAGCTCGATTTTAAGTATACTAATAGACTGCAAACTTACCTAATTTCATCTATAGGCACTATAAAAAAATGCAGCCTTTCTTTGGAATTGTAATAAGTGTTTTTACAGTTCTTGTAATTGCAATTAATTCCACTTTTTCCACTTCTAATATTTTCTATTTTAAGCAAAATGTGATACTTCGAATTGTTAATTAATTACTACACCGCCACACAACATAAATATTGTTAACCACAAATGCAAATTTCAACTCAATAATGCTCAACATTAAACCAAAAATTACTACTCTCAGATTAAACCAAGAATAGCAATTTTGACTTAGACATTAAACAAAACAATGAAACAAACGGGCAAATGTGCTAAATACTGACCACACGACACGTGCTCGATCGTAACAGGCAGAAATCGACGACTGTGGCCAACCGTCTCCGAGAATGCCCGATTGTCCTTTTAACGCGGAGGTTGTTTCATCTCTTTTTAATTTTATTCGCTTTGTCTTACTGGCAGATCTTTTCATTTCTAATCTTTGCTTCCTGGTTAAGGAAATAGATAGTTTGCTGATATTTTGCTAAACCGTTTTTAAGATATATATTTCAGTTTAAAATATAATACTCCGATCGAAATTGCAATCAACAAAATGTTGGTTTTGTTGTTTAAGCTTTGACATGGCCCGACTCAGTTACTTAGCCAGGGGGGGGGGGGGGGGGTATTGCCTCTCCACCCCAATTGATCAGCGTCCTCGCGTCGTCTATATATACATAACGAAAATGAACAGAAAAAATATTTTTTTATCACCCCGTACCTGTAATATTTTTTCGTTGTACAAGTTTTTCGAAAATGATACTTATTAGCGTAAAATATCTAAAATGTAAGTTAGGTTTATAGGAAATATATTATTATAAATTTATTTTTATTTTACTAGCAAATCATGCGGCGATGCTCTTCAAAAGGGATGCTGCCAGCGCACAGAGATCATTTTATCAATTTCAGCAATTAATAAATAAAAAACGCATTGTGACTAATTTTGAAAATTACCCATACATTTTAACAAAAATAATTTGGTTCGAAATAGTCTAATATGTTTATCTTCATAATGCTTTCAGTAACCTGTGGCAGGGTCGCGCACAACTAAACGAATTAACAATAATAACCAGAATTAGGGCTAGTCGAGTAGGCGCCGCCGGGGCGCCTTGACATGCTCCTGTCAATATAGTTTCACGTTTGCATTACGCTGAGTTGTAGATATTTTAACTTGAGGTAAATACTATAAGTTTCCTTATTGTTATTTTTATTGTGCTTGAACTAACTACCAGATACAATTTTTAAAAGCTTATAGATGTTCAAGAACCATTTGAACACGTTTTCAAATCTAACGATTTAATTTGTATTATTTTAACATTCCACGCCACTGTGCTCGCATTCCAAAGAAATCAAGAAAAGCTTGGCGATACTCGTAGCGCCATCTGTAGTTATAACGTTTACTCATCTGATCCCGACCAATCACAGCGCTACTCTACAGGATAGCCACTTCACCCAAACTAAAATTCCTAACTATAATTCTAGTGGTCCCTAAAATTCCGATCTTTAATAGTCGAATTTTATGAAAACTAGTCAGCAGATTTCGACCAGATTTGTGTTAAAATTCATAAGGTTATTTTAGACAATCGCTGACGTTAAGTTTTATATAACTTCTTAGTATTTACATTATTTGCCCTTTCTGGTTCCGAAGTGGTGCATCTTTCCCGCCAGAAAGGGAGGAGTCAACGCCTGCGAGTTGGTCTAGTTCTCACGTTCTAGAATTGAGTAGTCTCTTGACCCTCACACAAGCAAGCAGCGCTAAGGGTACTCCCCCGCCGGCATGGCGCCATGCCGGGCCATGCCAGATAGATTTCACGTGTTGAGAACCCCTAATCTCTCAAGTTCTCTATCCAAGTGACATTGTGTTATCCTGCCATTGCGACAGTTCGTCGTCGTCTCAAGCCTACAAGTAAAGGTATTTACCGGCACTCTGCCTGCCAATATTCTCTCAGTCAGTATGACGCTGTACCGAACGAAGTATTTAGCGTTCCCATGACAATCGCCCATGGGGGTTCATTTCAATCGAATCTTGTCTCGAGTCCCAAGTAAGTAAACTCACACATTTACAATCACTCTCTCACAAGTAAAACGTAGTACCGAGCGCTCTACTAGCATCCCCATTGGTCTCGTCCATGGGGGTTCATTTCGCTCTATGCTTTATCAGAGTATAACATTGTTTTGTTATACTCTGGCTTTATTCTAATATAAAAATTCCCCGGCACCCTGTCTGCCAATATTCTCTCAGTTTTATTACAATATAAAGATCTCACAAATGCTATTTCCCCTACACGGATTTCAACTTACCTATGCGACCTGCATAACGCTTTTAGTATCCATTTGTGCGTTTATAAAAAAACGCATTTCAAAAAGCCATACTGTCATGCCATTATGCAATAACTGCATACCATCTCAATCCACTACCAATCGAGTCATTCTTATTTGCAAGAAATTGAAGTACATTGTATATAGAAGCTACAACAGAGACTTAGCAAGTGTTTTTAAGTGACTTTCCCCTGTGCCGGAAGATAAACTGCTGAACGATTAAACGTTGTTCGTCAATTGGTGAATATAGTGTACATAGTAGCTCATAGGTGGACATTAAGGTAATATTTATCCTGTTATTATTGCTTGTATATTACTGTATTTTCATCTCAAAGTTACCTCAGCTAATCGAGCTCATACGTAGCAGTTTCGCAGGAACTTTAAACAGGCATTTAACTGTACTTAGCTGTAAGATAGCGTTTATAATAATATACTTGGTTAGAATTACAATTGTTTATGCAATGCTTTAGTTTTTAAGAGTATTATTCTTGTGATATTCTGCAAGGTCGATACCTGGCATCGACTGATATTGTCCATATCGTAGCACTGACTACGTATAATGATTTAATGTTTATATTTTGTTTATTTATGACCATCCAGTTATTTTCAGGTAAAATAACTTATTAAAATATTCATATAATGCTAAAGGTTTTTGTTTTATTTACAAAATCACTTTAGAACTATGGTAAATTATAGTGCCTATGAGCACTCTCTGTTTGTCTCGAAAATCGAACAAGATCGAATCTGAAACAATAGACTTTGCCGTTTTTTATTATTCACTTTACTAAAGAGATTCGCAATTTCAAGATTTCCACAGATTTTAAATGTAATATATTTTTTAAATAACTGAACTCAATACTTTTTTAAATATGCCCAAAAATTTACGCAGAAACGCGCAATTTTTTTTAGGTAAAATGTATACGAAAAGACATTTGTTTGATGTTTGGCGGCAGGAGTTTGAAGCATAAACATTTGGCTGCATTTTATATAAGCCAGTTAGTTATCGAACGTAATCAAAATGATGGAAAGTATTGTAAAGTAAAATATATTATAAAAAATATCAACAGCTTTTTGGCTAAAAAGCGGTTAGAATGCGGCAGATCGTTAAAAACATTTGAGAAGGAGTATAATCAGTGGCTTGACGAAAAACCTATCTTATTTAAAGAAGAAAGTAAAAAAAACAATTTAGTGATCTCGGTATTCAAAGTAAAAGAAGTATCATTAATAATAATACTAGGGATAATTAGTACACTGCTTTTAGATGTTTCAAAATAATTTAATGAGATATTTTTCTCTACATATGTTTCGGCTTGAAATGCAAGGCCTTTATCAAGAGTAGTTGTATACTAAAATCTAAAATTGTTATACCCTACTAAACCGCCTGACGGTATTTTGTTTTTATTGCACTGTCAATTATTATGCAGGTATTTAAAGAGCAGGTCAGTCAGTGTCTGTTTTTTGTGACTTTTTGATTTCTAGGTACTCCAAAAGGTTCAACCTTTTGCTCTTTGTTTCGGTGTGTAAAAGTTTAACATTATTCGTATCTATAAAATGGATATTTTCTATACAATGTTTTGCTATGCCAGAGTTATGCTAATATTATGTAGAATCGATTTTTTTGTGTTCTTTAATCCTAATATTTAAGTTTCGACCAGTTTGTCCTACGTATACAGCTTCACAGTTCACACAATTTATTTTGTAAACACCAGACTTATATTGTTTGTCAATTTTGTCTTTATTGTTTATTAGTCTTCTCCCTAGATTATTCTTATTAACCTAAATTATTTTACAGCCAAATTTATTTCATTTTTTTGAAACTTTATCTGTAATTTTCCGAATATAATTGATAAATTTAAACGGCTCCTTAGGGTTATAAAATTATTTAGTTAAAATGTTCTTCTGTTTTTTCTTTATTAATTTGTCAATCAAAACAATCTTATAACCGTTATTAATTGCAATCTGTTTGATAATGGATACTTCGTTTTGGAAACTCGCCGAGTCTAGGGGAAAGCTGAAAAGTCTATGGATGAGACTATGAAAAGCGGAAAGTTTT
>MU192262.1:0-16468 GCA_016904865.1 Pissodes strobi | reverse complement strand
TTTTCTATTGCTATAAAGTCAATATGTCCTGATGACACATTTTGCAAAATAATGAATATAAATCTATGATGTTCAATACTCGGTTCAATAGCATTCACCTCGGCATTCACTTACCATCTTGTTTGCCATGGACAAAATTATCGAATATTTTAAAATGTTCATATATTTTTTTTTGTTAAAATAAATTTTGATGAATCCAGTCATTTAAGCACTCGTTTAAACATTATGTACTACGAAAGACAGTTTATTTTAAAGGGTTTCAAGGAACAATCTTAAGTTTTTATGAGAAAAAGAATATAATACTAAATGTTATGAAAATTAATGTCAACTTCCAACTTAAATGCTCTATGGATGGTAAATACTAGTGTTTTGATTAAAATAAGAGCATAGTTAGTAACGAGTATTCGCCCCTCGAGCTCTAATTACTGCTTGCATCCTTCTCGGCATGCTACTGAATAGAATTTGGATATATTCTTGAGGAATTGCGTTCCATTCATATTGTGCAGCAAAATGAAGCTGTTCTATAATCTATTGTACTTGGAACTGGATTTCTTCGTCATATGCGGCGTTTAAGGTGATCCCACATAGGTACATATGTTCTATCGATATTTAAGTCCGGGCTGCGATATATATACTCCCCTTGTATTATGCCTGTTAAAAGATAAGTCGACAAACTCATATGCAAATTGTTTCACATATATTTTAAACTCGATTTTAAATAAATGTAGAGAGTTTAACTTGCTGTTTCAACCAGAGGAAGTGGTGATAGATTTTGAAACATCAATCCATAAGTCGATTACTCAAGTTTGGAACTCGGTTTGGAATAATGTGAAAATTATAGGCTGTCGGTTTCATCTCAGTCAAGCTTGATGGAGAAAAATACAAGAGACTACATGGAGAGAACCGAACTAGGAAAATGGATTGGATATTGTTTTGGTCTTCTTTTCTTAGGTAAATATTATTGTGCTATGTTATGTTTGCTATGCTTTCTAATTAATATTTCTTTACAGATACAGAAAGTGTGGGAGAATGCTTTGCATTTGAATTAACTGAAATGAGACCCGACAATCAGCAGTTGGTAAAATTTGCCATCTATCTGGTAGAAAATTATATAGATGACAGTTCATTATTTCCACCTGGGATATGGGCCGTGAAATCAGCTTCCAACCAAAGAACTACAAAGGCGTGCGAGTAATTCCATTCACATTTAAATAAATGTTTTAATTTTAGCCATCCAAACATATTTGTATCTTTGGAAACACTTAAACTTTATCAATACGAAATATGCATACAGATGCAGAGTATAAATTTTTCCAAACGTCTAAGCAATACGACACAAAAAAGAGAAAATTTTATACAAGAAAGTATTGTAAAATTTAATAATAAGCAAATGTCTATGTTATAATATGTAAAACTAACTTCTCATTATTACCTTGATAGCCTCATTGCCAACTTGATGTACCTACGTGTTTTATTATAAGTACCTAATAATATATTTCAAACTACCTGCATCGGGGCGGACGAAAATGTATGTTATCGAAAATTGGTACCGGACGAAAGTGTGCATATTCAGGTAGACTCGGGTAAAGAATTTCTTCATATTTGACCATTGAGTCAGGCGGGCGGACGAAACTGTATCTGCCCGTCAATTTGCCCTCTCTTAACTTATCAATTATTTCCTGCATTTCTTGATCTTTAAATTAATTTATCTTATGCCGAGTCTTATGCCAATTATCAGTAAAATGGTTGAAATATCAAGAACTGCTGTGTCTTTAACGGGGTTTCTGCTCAAATAATCAACATAAACAATCAACATGGGGTACATGCTTGCCCTTTTTGTACTCAATTTGAAAATCAAAGGTTTGAAGAAATAACCATCACCTCGGGATCCGAGGAAGTAAATATCTTTTGTTTTGCGTCAACTTTAGGGAGTTGCAATCTGTTATTAATTTGAAGGAGATGCCTGTTAAGTAAATTCTAAAATGTTTAACCGCATAATAGACGGCAAGAGTCTCCAGTTCATATGAATGATACTTTGATTCGTCATTAGAAGCACGTTTTGAAAAATATGACACAACTTTTAATTTCTTATCGTGAGGCTGAAATAAAATTGCTCCGAACTCTAGCGAACTAGCATCTGTGTGTAACTCTGTCTCTAAATTTGGGTCACACATTGGAAAAAATTTCAGTTCGTAGTGCACTTGTGAATGCATGCGATTTAAAGACCTGTAATTAGCAAGTATATGGCCCTCCGCTCGCTTCGCTCGCTCCGGGGCTCAAGAAAAGGAAACTAACCAAGTGCTAATCCAAGCCATACCCAAGAAAAACCCAAAAATCAAGAAAAAACTGTTCACTTAAAAAAACAAAACGAAGGGATTTGAACCCGGGTCGCCGAAGTGAAGGCCAACCATACAGACCTCTACATTATTTGCTGACTTACAAACAACTCGTTGCATCACGAAGACATGGGTCACCTCACGTAGCTAGCCAATCATGCGCCTCTCATTCACAAGTGCAATACGAACAGAAATCTCGCGTCCGGGCTATATCGTAGCCAATCTAATCTTTAAATCTGGACCTCATCGAGGTAATTAGTCACTATACCATCTGCATGCGGTCGAGCATTATCGTGTATTAATACGAATCCGAGTACGAATCTTTTGTATCCAATATGGCCGACATAGGGCAAAACATGATCTTGTAGGATGTTTCGATGTACAAGTCACTAGTCGTCCAATCACTTCCACATGTTCACTACGTCCCTCACAACTATAATACCTACCTCCCCACTGCATTATACCGCCACCTCCAAAACTGACCGTGTCTATGATATTGCAACTCGCGTACCATTCCCCAACTCTTGTATAGACATGGTCTCGTCCATCTGGCTTCCATAATTGAATTCTAGTCTCATCCGTGAAGTGAACATTTTTCAAATTTTCGATATTCCACTGAATATGTGTTCTGGCAAATTCTAATCGACAAATTTTGTGATTTGGGAGAAGACGTGGAACTTTGGCTTGACTTTAAACCTGCTTCTGTTAATCTTCGCCTCACTGTTTTTGAACTCACATTGATTTGTCTTACATTTAGTAGCTCATTTTTGAGATGCGTCGATGTCAATGTGCGATTTCGTATAGAATTGAGTATTAAAAATGGGTCATCAATGACTGTTGTACACCTCTTGCGACCTTGACCGGGTCTTCAAACGAAATTTCCGGTCTCATGCATGGTACCTTTTTAAAATATTCGAGACTGTAGATCGAGCTGTAGATTGACCTCTCCTGAGACGTCGTACGATATCTTTTTGTCTATGTCCTAACAGGTGGCATAGTGTTGTTTTAAATAGAGCAAAACACAAACACTATCACTTAGTTAATTACCCTTCAAATAACTTAATTCATTGTAATTCTTCAAATATGTAAGGATTTTTTTTATGATAAATTGCGCAAAAGTCGATAATAAATGCCATCAATGTCAATTAAACGTCAACATATTTTAGAAGAATGAATAATCAGCCTACTACTTAGATGACTAGCACCAGCATATGTAAGTTGTTTACGGCGACAATTTAAAATTATTTTAAAGTTATAGTGATTACAAAAAATATTCGATAATTTTGTCCATGAGTGTATTTATTTCATGAGCTTGATTTACGAATATTACGGAAACAAAAGTTACTGTGTTTTAAAGGAATAAAATATAGTGCGACAACATTGCATGCTCAACGCGTCACGCTTGTGACCCGCTTCTCGTCGTTGTCCGTAAAAACGAACGCTATAGACTTGAAGGCGAAAGTGGAAAACGAAATTCAATATAAATAACTCTTAATGATCAATGAGGCAAGCATCGAGAAATGTGTTAGAAAATATTGAAGTGATGCTCACCTAAGCTTAGCCGGTTCATCAGTCTGGATAAACACATAATATTTATAGCAGAGACGGAAAAATTAACGAAATCATGGTATTGCAAAGTCTACGCGGCAAACCCGCCGGTTTACGGCAGCCGAAACTAAATAAAAGAAAAAGTTCACTATTACAATCTTGATCAAACAAACAACAAATCGCTATAATGACGACACTGAATAGATAACCACAGAAACGCGGCCGCAAACTACGACTCAAGAGCCAGCGAACGCGGATTGAAAGCGACTAAATACTAAATGCGATCCAATTGGTTCTGCAGTCTAGGCCCTAGCACTGGCAGGCGACCGACTTGCTGATCAGGCCCGGCCGCAGGCTAAGATGGGGCTCCGTTTCCCTCTATAAGAAGTATACCCAAGTCGATTATTTTTATTCAGTATTTATGTTCGGCTGCTTAGGTAGATATGTACTGTCTTTGTATTTTGATTATGTCTTTCTTAGCCTTTCTATCTTACGTTTAAATTTCCCAAGAAATTTCCTTAACTTAAAAATCAGTTGGTAACAACACTCATATTTTTCTAAAAGATATGTCATACCTTAGAAACTAGCCTACTGATATTTGAAAGTGTGTAAAAACGATAGTCTCATGTTCTTTTGGTTAAAAAATAAAGAGCGCTCGATAGTAGCTCCGCTAGGGCATTTTAGTGGCATAGCACCACAGCACCAGGGTCTTTGGGTCTTAGGGCCTTTGACCTAACTGCACTGAACAATTTCAGTAATTAAAACCCACTACCACTATTCTTGTATAAACCTTTTGTTTTAAATTTACCTTAATCCAAGAGTTGATGGTTTTCGAAATTCAGGGTGTCAAAGTTATTATTGTTTTACACTTTTTGAAGTGAAACTTCTTAACGCGCGCCGGGAGTAAAATTTGAAGGTTGCGACACGACGAGAGGCCGCGAAAAACCGTCATGATATTTTATTGTGATACCTTTGTTAGTTTACAAGCAAAAAATATGGGATTTGCTCTATTACCTTGTCACGACATAAGCGAAACGTTTATGAAGAATATTTTCTCTTTTTGTTAATTGAGTGGTATATTTAAAAAAAAAAACTACATTTAAACCAAATCCGTTATATATGTATAAGGCTAGGACGTTTAAGTTTAAGAAGTTTCACTTCAGATATGCGCACATAGTGCACACGCTTGTTTATAAATATTTCTTTCTAATAATATCTTGAGCTGCACCACATTTGGTACGTAGGGGCTTTTTATGACGAGAAATGGAGATCTCATCACAGCCTCGATGTATATTGTAGCGTTTTGCACAGACCTTTTAGAGACCTTCTATATACGATAAAATTGAAAATCTTCCATTTTCGGGTACCCCTCGTTATCTAACTACTTATCTAAAAGGTAAAAACTTACTATTAGAGAAGTTTCTGCCCAGAATCTACTGGCGCAGTTAATTTTTTCCTGAAACGTCACTTTTTACCATGGTAAACTAGAGTTGTATTATTAAATGTAGCAGCCTATGTTAAAAAGCCGATTTGATTGAGCATGACTATTGATTTTGGCTTTTCAAGCATATCTAATATATGAGATTATCTTTAAAAACTGTCACAAAACCCGTTATTTTATAAATTACATTTAAACTTTTGTAGGAGGCCTTGTTCAAAGTCATGTTATTTATTTGTTTTAATTGTCAGAGTATGGTTACCTACTTTTGAAGACAATATTTACGAATAATTTTAATTTGTTATATTTTTATCACAGATTACAATATTTTTATTGTGTGCCGGGAATAATCTATCATTATGTTTATTTTGATTTGATAAGTTCAAAATATGAAAGGATAATAATGGTGTTTCAGATATGCTTTGTTTAAATTAAGTCAAAAATTAGTAGATAGCTCTATATTTATTAGTTAGCATTCAAGCAGAACTGAAAATAAACTATTTTATTATAAGACAAATATATTAAAATTAAATATATTGTTCGAATTGCTTTGTTTCAACTTAAGCATTCATGACTATTTTGGTTGTCTTTGGGGCATTATAAACGATAACAGGGTGGAAGCTAATTTGGTTTACTTATTGTCTTCGAAATCCGATAGAACTAATTCTAAAATTTTTAGTTAGGTGAGAGTTATCAATCTTCCTTCATTTATATAAATTTGTATGGTGTTCTTACAGGGCCGGACTGGCAGGTCGGGCGATCGGGCGCAGCCCGATGGGCCCGGCGTTTGATGGGCCGGTCGGTGCTACCACGATCAGCCATTTTATTTGGTCATTGTATACGACTACGACATCCACTTATTACCTAGCAGAAAACAAAACATACCCACATATTCTACGTTACGTCTGGATGTCATTCCACTATATTTTTGTTGCGCAAATGTTTTACAAATTCATAAAAAAATAATGAAAATGTGCCTCCATATCGCCATTTCGTCTTCTTGTTCACTTACTCCTACCTTACGAGCCAGCACTCTAATTCAGGACTTTGTTTATGATGATTTATAGTTAGTTATTGACAGGTAGGTTCAGTCCTCTCTCTCTTTTTTAAAAAATATACATGGCTGATGGCATTTCGTTTATAGCAGGCGGATTTTTATTAAGTGGTTTCAATAATTAGGATTTCCCTTGCCCTATCCGCACGCAATTCTGTTTTTGGTTTTTGGACCTCCCTTTGTAATCTGTGGTTAGACAATTTCAAATGAAGAAGCTACTAATAAATTGACTCCTCTCGAAAGGTTTGAGCAAAACGAAGTATCTTTAGCTTTAGCTCGTGTTGGTTCTGTTCAAGAAAATGCAAATGCAATAGCCACTGATAAACAAGAAGAAAACGGAGAAGATCGGAACCAGGTTTGTATTTTTCAGAAACCATCAAGCCTCAAAGAGGTTCAACTGTTCTTACATTGCCACCCGCATCAACCCATTGACATTGTTGATAGTAGTTACCATGCCAATTTAATATATTTCTGAAAATCTGGATCTAGAAGAACATGGGTAAGTCAACAGTTCAGAAAAAAATGGTTCGCTGTTGGGTGTGCATAGCATTCAGTAAAGATACCGTGGTTAATAGCGTTGCTGGTGGTATTAATCATTCTTTAAAACATATATGCACGAGACTGGAAGAGCATGAATCAACTAAAGAACATATGCTCAGTACCGAAGCTTACTTAATACACAAGAAAAACAAAGATGTGCATAATTTGCTTTTTTCAAGAGCTGCTGCAGAAAGAAGAGCTAACTTAGAAAACAACAGGAAAATTCTTGAAAGGGTGATTTAAATCATAAAATTAAGTGAAAAACGCCAAAACGAAGCGGCATATTCCTTGCTAAATGAGAATATAGATTACGGAAAATTTTTTTAGAAATAGTCTTAGTCATTTCAAAGTTTGATCCTTTATTACGAAAACATATTGAAGAAGTTGCTGAAAAAAGTCAAACCCGTCTTCAAAGAGTAGGAAGGCATTCGACCGACAGAGGTAAGCTAGTAACCTTTTATCAAAGTCAGACGTTAATATTATAATAACTGCAATATCAAGCCTTATTAAGCAAAAAGTTGCGGTTGAAGTAAAAAATGCTAAAACATATTCTATACAGATTGATACTACTCAAGATATAAATGTCGTTGACCAATGTTCTATAATTAGCCGCTACGTAAGAAGTAATAAAGTACATGAGCGATTAATTAATTTAATCAACAAGTAGTTTCTTAAACGTAATCGGAGAAACCAGATGGTGGTCCAAAGATAAGGCACTATTTAAAATTTTTTGGTTATAGTAACGGAATCTTGGTACAATTATGTGAAACATTTTATGAAATAGCGGAATCTCAGAGCTTCAACGCAGAGATACGATATTCAGCACAAAGTCTTCTTGACGGATTTTTGAAGTATGAAACAGTTACTTCAATTTTGTTCAAAAAAAAATTATGCTTACTCCCCGCTCTTGAAGTATCTGCAGATGTCAGTAATGGATTGGTTACAAGCTTATCGCATGGTGGAAGATACCATACAATCCCTTAAAATATTTTCCCGGGAGTTTGACAAAGTCGTGGAAGAGTGAAGAGTTTATACTTAAAGTAAATGAGTATTTAATGAAAAACGAAATTCCGCTGGAAGTCAACAAACAAATGTGTGCTAAAACAGAACACGTAAAAATTGCACGTGAAAATTATGAAGACGAAGCACTTCAAAATCCAGTGGACAAGTTTCGAGTAGAAGTTTTTAATGTCACTATCGACAAAGTCATCAGCGTCTTAGAAACTAAATTTGAAAAGCATAAAGAATTGTATGAAGACTTTGAGTGCTTTCACCCTTCGATTTTTTTTTAATATTCCAAGTTATTCGACAAACATTCTTCAAGTTTTACCCTGATAATTACGCAAGATAATCTACAGATGGAACTTTTAGATTTTGGTTCCAAGTGGAATAAGTTGTCATTAGCATTACCAGAAGAAAATACCAAAGAAGAATTTATACAATTATACAAGATGAAGCTGAAGCAGAAAACAATACTTTGGATTATAAGTTCTGAAAAACTGTATTAGTTGTTGTTACCATGTTTTGCAGAAATACAATTTATATGCCGAGACATAACCTGATCTAGAAAAAGCTTATAAATATTTATTAACACTTTTTATTTCTCAAGTAGCCTGTGAAAGGTCCTTTTCCAAATTTAAGTTTATTTTAAATAGACTAAGAAGCTGTCTAACTCAAAATAACTTAGAGGCTCTCATGCTTATGTCATGTGAATTAATGCCTATTGAAAATAACGTTATTGTGAATTATTTGACAGATCACTGCAAAGGTTTAAGAGAGCAGCTCTCTTAAACCTGCTCCTGAGCTGTTTTTATTTTAATTTTATTGTTAGCATTCTCATTCTAAGTTTATCTGTATCACAAACATCTAGTTCCTTTTTAATATTTACCAAAGTGCAATTATTTGAATTATTGCCATTAGAATAAAAATCTGTTTTGTTTTTCATATTTTTATATGTATTATCTAAAATACAAAAGTACATATATTATATATTACTAATTATTATATATGAATATAATTTTTATAATTAAACTGGGCCAACTGGGCCTAGATATCTTTACGAACTTGCAATTAAAATGTGGTAATCAGTTTCGATTTAATTTTTTTTGATTTATACGTAATATAAATGTAATTTGATGTTTTTTTTTTCAAAACACAAAAAGGGCCGGTTGGAACTATTTGCCCGGGCCGCGTCAAAGAGCCAGTCCGGCCCTGGTTCTTCAAAATAAAGCAGGCTACATTAAATCCAAATCTGTCGCCAAGGAAATATTTTACATTGGTTCTCTTGGGACTAATTCCTGCTGTTATGTCTGTTGAAAATCTCCGCCTCATCTGACCAAATAACTTACCTTTCAAATTTTATTTGTCTCTCGCTTGATTATGGATACCAGTTCAATACAATTTCCAACTCGAAGTTCTGGATCTCTGGAATATAGATGCTGAGCAATTCTGGAATTTATTTTGATTTGTATTTATATTTTTTAGAATTTTTTGATGGACATTAGAGTTTTTGATATTTCCTCACTATTTTCAGTTACTCTACGGTTATTCGCTCTCCTCGCGATTTGCCTTATGGCCGGCCAGCACCTGAGGCACCATGGTCAATTAAACTGTCTTTTTTTTTTATAAAATGTTATTTGGATTCCTTAAAAATATCAAATAATTCATTCCTATATTCATACCAGAACAAACATTGTAATATATACCTACTTATATAAATATGTCTCTAATGACACATCTGTATTTTCCTTCTTTCGTATGTAGTAAACAAGTAAACTAGAATGTCATATTTTTAGTCATTTTATAAGATTTCAAGTAATAATGTTATATTGGAAAAAAAAACTAAATACAGGAAATTAACTAACCTAATAACTATGAATAGCATGTTTGGCAGAAAAATATATATCATAATCACATGCCTTCAAGGCCTCCTACAAAAATGTAAACGTGATTTATAAAAATAACAGTTTTTGTGGCCGTATTTAAAAATAATCAAAATCAAATTCGCTCTATATATCGATAACGGGGAGGGCTATAAAAATTTTGATTATTAAACCTTTCGTTTGATAAAAAAGTAGCTGGGTGCGTGAAAACTAAATTTTTTGTTGTTGCTATTAACTATGATGTTAACCAAAATGGGACACTCTATACTCAAGAAAACATTGATCGTTCCAATAGGGAATGTTTCTTTGACTGCTATTTTATAGTTGATTAAACTTCTCCTTATCACTTCTCTACCACGAGCCTAAATTATGTTTCATTCTGGACCTCATTTTCCAAGCAAATTTTGTTTCTTTTTATTTTCGTCGAAAATAATATTCTCTATAAATTTAGGTTTGTAAGCTTCCAAGGATGACGTGCGCTTTCAAAACAGCGGAAATACGATTTCTCAAAGACGCAAATCTTGAAATATTCAATTTTTCGCACTATAAAATTAACGTTGAAATTGTGAAAAGATTAGTATGACTTCTTAAATAATATTTTCATAGAAAACGAATTAAAAATAAATCTATTTAACCTTTCCTTTAATAATTATTTAATTGACATTCGACTTTTGCTTTTGTAACAAATAAAAATTTTGAATTTTCCCGAAAACTGATTTTTGAAAATACCTGTCTTAACATTGTTGACGAAATGTTCTTAATGTCATAAAATATATATGGCGTAAAATATTAATATTTGCATTATTCTAAACGCGATCTAACAACAAAACAAGACGATAATTTTAGAATATTGTCATGGAATTGCATTGATATTTTTAAAAGAGAGAGTTCGAATTTCGAGCTCGTTAAAAACACGGTCGTGGGAAATATGCGTTTTCGTTCCTTTCTACTTAGCATCTTCAGTAGATCGCAACATTTTTTACAAGAAAATATGTACGCACTTTGATACTTAAATGCCAGTTTCATGACATATTTGAATAGATATTAATAAAGATAATGGGCATTTTCCGCAAAACGTTAAGTTTTATGAGTTTAAGCTTCTGTTTTCTGTTCTTCTTATTCGGAGGATAAATAGTCCAAATAAATCATCCAGTCAGATTCAGGTTCTCATTTAAAAATTTAAAATGTTTCTTGGTTACTTCTGGACTAAAGTACAGGGTTATCCAACGAGGACTAGGCAAGGCGATTTTTTTACTTTCCCTGTACTTTTATAAAAAAAAAAAACTGAAATAGCCATCTTATGTAATTTTCTCCCGCGAATTCGGATATGATCAGCAAAAAACAATTGAACATCAAATAAAAGTGCTAGGGGTCACTTTGATATATTTTTTATGGGATGCCATGTATATTATTGCATATTTGGATTGTGCCAAAAAGTCTAGACATATTACATGAATAATGTCCTATATACCTATCTCTAACGGTTTTTGAAATATTGACAGTTGAAAATCGACCACTTACCAAGTTTGACAGCTTGTAAAATCTAAACGGCTAAAGATAGAACAAAAGCTATCGTATGACACTAACTTTAGATTTAACCAGAAGTTAAAAAATCTCGGATAAATTTAATCTCTGGTTAAATAAAAAGTTAGTGTTATACGATAGCTTATGAAAAACCAATTTAGGAAAGTGCAAACCGTTTTGTTCTATCTTTAGCCGTTTAGATTTTACAAGCTGTCAAACTTGGTAAATGGTCCATTTTCAACTGTCAATATTTCAAAAACCGTTAGAGATAGGTATAGGACATTACTCATGAAATATGTCTAGACTTTTTCGGACAATCCAAATATGAAATAATATACATGGCATCCCATTTAAAAATATATCAAAGTGACCCCTAGCACTTTTATTTAATGTATAATTGTTTTTGTTGAACATATCCGAATTCGCGGGAGAAAATTACATAAGATGGCCATTTCAAAAAATAGCCTTGTCTATTCCTAGTTGGATAACCCTGTATATACCTACTCAAAACCACATAGAAATTGCTGTAAATTTAGAGCATCTGAAGAAGTCCTTCAATGCATGGTTCTTTGAGTAATGAAATATGAAATATTGCTATTATATCAAAATTATTTTTAAAATATGAAATAATAATTATGACAGCAACAGCAGCTCCCAGTGGCGTACAAACCAGACCCTGCAGAGCGGGAGGGCCCCGGAGTATAGAGGGGTCCCGCAGGGGTCCCTTCCTATATTTGTCTTAAATAACTTCGCCAAATTTTGTATTGAATTAACATTTATTAAAACTTTTATATATTTTAATTGTTAAGTTTAAATTAACTTTTGTACAACTGTTGAAGTTGAGATGCAATAAATTTAAACACACAATTTCGAGGAATCACCTGTCGTCACCTGATTATATTCCGATTCGTCTCAAATGGGTAATGGGTTGTTGTTTGATGTGACTGTTTACTTTTGGTGGCTCGTATAGAAATACCGTATTTCTCCTTTTCTGAACTGATATAAGCGCTTATTTGGAGTTTATTGAATTTAGATTAGTTATTTTTGAAAGTTTTCTTGAAATTGTCAATAACGAGCAGTTGTCGAAAGTATGCAAGTGGTGCAAATAAAAGGAAAGTGGCTGAAAAAAGAGAAGTCGAAAAAAAGAAAATTCCGAAAATCGATTACCAACGAAACCAAAAGAAACCGGCTAATTTAAATATCAAAAACCCGTCTACAAGTTCTACAACGGCCATAGAAGAATCAAAGGAGTATGACTCTATTAGTGCTACGAAAGACCTTGTTCATGACTCCTAAATTAAAGGTAATGCTGGCTTTTTGGTGACAAATCTAATCCTTCATTTAGTGCGGCTTGGACTCTTAGTGAGTGGAAAGGACTCTCAAAAAAATATATCTGCACATGAGAAAGCAAGTGTTCATTTGGAAGCATGTTTAGTTTATTCAACATGGAAGGATAACAAAATCATTGATTCCTTCCTGAAAGATAATCGAGACATTTTAAAAAACGTTTTGAAGAGGCTCATTGACATCATAAGAACTATGGCAATTTGTACCATTTCGTGGACATCGAAAATGATCGAGATACTAATTCTGATTATGAAAATAAGTTCGAGCCAGATTCTTCAGAAGGAGTATTTCTGAATATTGTAAAACTTTTAGCAAGATATGATCCGGTTCTTGAGATGCACTTCAATAATATGCAATATGCACAAAATAAATTTATTGCCCTTATTTCTGATACAATTCAGAAAACTATAGTTGAAGATATAAAAAAAGAGTCCGTTTGTTTCCTCATTGTTGGTATACTAGCCAAGATATTAGTAAGAAAGATCAGGTAAGTATTGTGATCCGGTCCATGAATACCAAGGGTAATAATAATAACTACAATGTGGCAGACTCTTTCTTAGGATTTTTCGAAATGATGGGACAAAGGACAAATCGGCATTTTACGCATCTCTGGATATAATATTAGTAAATACAATTTGAAAAGAGATACGAGGTATTCAAAAATATTTATTCAAATTTTGAAATTTTAGAACCACAAATATTACTTCAAGCTGAAGAATGTGAAATTATAACTAATGCTAAAAAATTAACAGACAAATACTCTGACGATTAAACACCGAATTTAGCTAATGATACAAACAAAAAACTTACTTGAAAATCAATTACAAGAAATGCGTAGTATTAGAGAATTTGCAGACTTCACGTTGTAAACGTAGAACGTAGAAGTTGTAGATAGATTAAATTAATCAATATTACTAACTTCCCTTTTTTGCGTCTACAATCTATGATTTTTATGTATTTTGTTTATAAGACAATTCTTATTTTTTATAGATTAAGAAATACAAATATGTATTTATATAAACATGTTTTTTTCCTGTTTTTTTTTTAATTCTAAATATGATCGGGGGCCCCGAAAAGAATTCGGCTGGGGGACCCCAGAAAAATTTTGCACGCCACTGGCAGCTCCTCTGTCAAATTTGAATAACTAGCCCAATAAAAACGAATAATATCCAGTTTAATAAGGTATTGAACAATTAGTAGAAGAACTACAGATAAGCAGTTAATTGTATTTCAAAATGGGTGTTATGATAACAAAAGTTCGTCGATAATATTTCATGAATGCTTTGGCGCGGTGAGTTGAATAACAAATTTTTGCACGTTGCGGGCAAAGTCGAGAGAAAGTCTATACTCGATTTCAAGGCAAAGATTGCCTTTTCTAATGAAGGCGGGATTTTTAGTCATTTATAGTTTAAGTAATTTGTTTTTGTTGTTTGCTTTGGGCTGTTAGGTGCAGCTGGAAATACTGGATCAAATTCCATTATGGTTTTTTAGTTGCACTATTTTGATCGGCTGTAGAGATTATCGCCTAGAACTTTTCAGTTAAAGAAATAATGCATATAGAAAAGAGAGTCGTATAAATAATATATTTCAAATATTATCAAAATCTTTTATTTTCGTATTTTTACCTTTCCAGTCGGCATGGGTTGTCATCGAAACTACTGATCAATTACTGAAGATTCTTTCAGTATTCCATTTTTACGTGGACTAGCATTAAAGGGTACATCTATATAGGTATACATAGTATTGAATGACAAATATCAAAGACAAAATGTTGACACAAATGTACCAAAAATTTATCAGCACATAGCAAAATTTTACGGAAGGGTTAATCAGTATCAGTATTGGTCTATCGATATTATGTAATTCCAATATTTCGATATTCAATATCCATTTCTTTGATATTTTCTCAGCAACTTGGTAATTAAAAACAAGGCTACACCATTATGACTCAGGAATTATTGAAACACAAGGGCGAATTTGCGTAAGAGATGAAGGGCATAACCCTAAAAGATTAATCAACATTGCCATGCAGACCGGAAAAATTTGAGAAGCGAACCTAAGTTCGCGTTCAAATAATAATTGCTACACCCGTTTCGCTTTTAGACGTTCCAGCATCGACTGTACCATCAACTAGGTGTGATGTTTCAATTTTGGCGACAATCCGGAAATCAATAAGTCTCAGGCCACGAGGGTGCAACAGCGATGGGCTGAAAATCAATGTGGATTTAGATCGCAAAATTTAAATTGAGAGTTTGCTAACCTAGAAATTAATTTTCTGTTGACGAACATCAATCAGATCCCTGCTTTTATATATTTTATATTAGCTGGTGGTTGTATTATTTAGATTAATATATGGTGAGCGGCCATTTTTTATGAATGTTGTTCGGATGATTATTATTTAACATAACTAGTAATTGATTGTTATGGTTCCTAAAATAATGTTGGCCTATATATACGTTTTTTTTTATTCATAACATAAAATAAATGTGTTTATATTTCCCAACTACTATATTACTATTAATTTTGGTATATATGTCAGTAGATATAGTTAGTGTATTCTAAGCCATCCCATTTTGGAATTAATACCATTTTAATCCCATCACACTGCGCATGACCCAACAATTTATCGTCTACTTCGACTAGGTATGCATAATTTTAACCCATGTAAAAGTGACGTAACGCAATGCTCGAGCGATATCATCGATCATATACCCTTCACTTTCAACAGCCCAAGCCCAGTGCCGTAAAACAATTTTGCATCCACTTCTGCTATGTATATTTTTCATATTAATAACCTGCATTGGCGTAACCCAATTTTTTCGTTCACTTCGACTCTGTATATTTTATCTATTTTAACTCATGTAAAAGTTACGTAACCATCGATTTAAAAGACGGATCCATTTTTTACCTAAATAAAATATCAAATAACTCGATTTTTTCGATCACTTCGGCTATGTATTTTTTTTTTAATTTTAACCCATGTAAAAGCGACATAGTATATCGATTTTAATAGCGGATTCGTTTTTTACCTAAATAAAAATCAAATAAAAACCCAATTTTCTAGCTCACTTCACCTATGTATATTTTTCTATTTTTAACTCATGTAAAAGTAACATAACCTATCGACTTAAATGACTGCTAAATTTTTTACCTAAAGAAAAAAATCAATTAACCCAATTTTCTAGCTCATTTCACCTATCTGTATTTTTTATATTAATGATCTGCAATGGCGTGAACCAATTTTTCTATTGTTTGATTTATTATTATTATTAATCACATATCATATAAAAGACAGAATCTAAAATTATATAATAGTTTAATATTGTTTAGGTCCCAATGTCACATATTACGATCTTTGTCAAAATAGCATTCAGGTGAAAGCCCAAAATTTATGATAGGCAGGTCTAAATTATGAAAGTAATTAATTATGCGAGACATTCCACCGACATAGTGGCTTCTTTTGACGACTTCTTCTAAATATGGTGAAAGTCTGACTCAACCTGCTCAACCTCGCACAATCAAAGCTCAGTGATTCAACACAATTTTTTCGGACCCTTCACCTATGTATGTTTTTTCTATTTTCTTCCGGCTAAAGTTACTTACCTAAGCAACGGAAATAAAAAACAATTTTTTTATGTTCTCTGTTTTATTATTAATAATATTATTATTAACCACATATCATTTAAAAGACAGCATCTAAAATTATATAACAGTTTAACATTGTTTAGGCCACAGATTACTGCCTTTGTGAAAATAACACTCTGGTATTTTTTTAAATTTATTTAACTTAGGTTCACTC
>MU192261.1:9408-30192 GCA_016904865.1 Pissodes strobi | reverse complement strand
TGTATGTTAAGCAGAATTTAGATCTTTATCGGGTTCATGAGGACATACATTCCTATAAAATCCGTGCCAGACATAATTTGCTGCCTGCATGTTGGCGCTTGAGAAAGTGTCAAGACGATCCAGGATACTGGGCGATTAAGTTTTTTAATATTTTACCTGATAGTGTTAATGGTTTTAAGCATTTAAAATCGAGCTTGAAGGAGTATTTATTACACAGGGCTTTTTACTCTATTGACGATTATTTTGGATGCAATTTTAACTTGGCTTTTGGCCCTTGAACGTTTTATTTTTGTATTCACATTTGCGAATATTTCTTTTCTTAATAACTATGTAAAATTTGTTTGTAACTGAAAAGTATTGTCTTTTTTATAATTGAACTTTGTGTAGTGGATAATCCAAATTTTTATCCTTTTTTTCTTCCTGAGGTGTGTAAGCTACTGTATTGACATGAATAAAGTATTGAGTATTTTCCTCATTTTATTGAACAACGTTTTACCTTGTCTAATTCTTGATCTTATTTCTTACCCTACTTTCCTATTTACTAATTTGTAATAACGTTTTTATTCATTGAATGGTCTTACTATTCTGTTTCATATTTGCTAAAGCAGTGGGGGTCTACAAACTCATCCCACGTTCCAACGTGCTGGTGTTATTATATTTTCTGAAGAAAATAACTTTACAAATCCTGAATGTTGTCAGTTTTTCACCTAAAGGCGAGTGGATGACTGACAAACATATTATATTAGATAATTTTCGGACATTTTGCATCACTTTATCGGAATCATTAAAACATTATTACACTTACAAATATGTTTTCAGAGCCGATTCGGTGACATGGAACCCTCACAAGATCCTCACGGCGCCTCAACAGTGTTCGACCTTTTTGGTCAGACACAAAGACGTCCTTTCCGAGGCCCATTCTGCCAACGCGGCTTACCTTTTCCAAAAAGATAAGTTCTACGATACCCAGTATGACACCGGTAAGTTCGTGTAGTAAATCAAATAGTCTCAGTTGTCTAATTTAGTTAGTCCACCATCGCCGATTTCGAATATTATCGGAACAATGATTATTTTTAATTATCCAAGAACCGGTGAATTCGATTAAAAAATGTCTAACAACATTATTGTGGGATTGGGAGCGAATTTGGAAACTTTATAGGCGACAATCCCATAACTAAAAAAAAGAGTACTTCACAGATGAGCATAATACGATCCTTCACAGTCCTACGGCAGTGTGCTATATTAGCCGTTTCTGATTGGTGGGTTAACGTAAAGTGACGTTAACCCACCAATCAGAAACGGCTAATACTGTTACTGTTTACTGGTACTGTTTCCGCATAGCCCTCCGCTCGCTTTGCTCGCTCCAGGGCGGAACCAAACAAAACTAACTAAAACAACCCAAATTTACGAAAAGGAACAAACATAACCTTAAAAAATAAAGAACATGTCTTGCCCCCGACGGGAATTAAATGCAGGCCGTCCAAACGCAGAATCTGACCACTAGACTAATAGACTTGGTGGAATAAACTGACTGGCCCGTAGATAAAATAAAAGTGACGTTAATCCATCAAATGTCCTGAATATTTTATGCTCAAAGAAACACTACAAATGATTACTTTTTTGAGCACAGAACTTGGCAAACATGTGGAACAAAACACTAAAAGGGGCATTAAAGACATTGCTCTAAAACTAAAAAAACAATCAAAAATACTAAATGGAAGGCAAGTCACAGACTGGCTACCACAGCAAAAGTTTGAGAAGACAGAAAAAAGGACACACGAAACAGATACTCAAACGAGCCCTTCGGAAGAATCCAGAACAGCGAAAGAAGATCAACGGACAGACACAAGAGAAGATCCTACCACAGACAAACAAACGATATGTCCGAGATATACCTTGAAGGAAAAAGCAAACACATGAAAAGAAATGGAAACACAAACTGAAGACAACATACCCTCAAGGATAAAAAAGGTAGAGCAAGGCACACAGACCATGCTGTGGTATAAAGGGTTCAGTAACAAACTTGGAGACCTAGATAAGGTCGACACATACCAAAAATGGAAAGAAGTCGCACAAAAGGTCTTGGAAAAAAATCACTATGAAAATACCACAGTACAAGTTGGAAACCCTATTAAGGCAACCAAAGATACAACTGTCAAGGTGGTGTTTGTCGACTCCTCTGAACCTGGTATGGAAAGAGGAATACAAGCAATGTACAGAGACAGATATCCAGAACTGGCAGAATAGAACCAGGATTTTGAAGAACTGGTGGAAACCACTAGGCTAAAATCAAGAACAGAGTTTGCTAAACGCAGAATCTTAAAAATTAACCAGGGCAGGACAGAGGAAGATTTCTGGAACACTCTAAGTAGACTACGTGAAGAAACAAAGGAAGACGAGTGGGTTGCAATACATAAAATTGAAGAAACCAGTTCTTCGATGCTACGGAAAATGGTAGGAGCTATCTTTCACAAAACTGAAACAAACGTCTCAGCATTAGACCTATAAGAACCGGCAGAACGAATCATAAAAAAGAGAAAGAAACACATATGCACTGATTGTAGATTGTGAAAAAAATAAATACGTAGAAACTGTACAAAAAATTAAAAATACAGTGAAAGGGATCGAAGCCACTCAGGCAATCAGAGGTATTCGAGACACCAAAAATGGGAAAATACTCATACTAACGGATAAAAATGAAGAAGCACTGAAGGAAATACGCGAAAGAATAGAACAGACTAAAGACATATCAGTCAGAACCGGGATAGGGGACAGAGCCCAGGGAGAAATTCGGAATAAAGATATCTTCTTTATGACAAGCATGGACATTACAACCACCAAGGAAGAACTGACCGAAGCCATACTAACCCTTGCAGGACCTTTAGACGAAACTGACTATAATATAAGTGAACTTAGATCAAATATAGGGAACACTCAGGCAGCCACATTGTACATAGATCAAAATAAAGCAGACAAAATTAGTAAACTCACACGAGATGCGGTATCGAGAAGAAAATACATCTCTACAGATGTCCCAGATGCTAGGCGTACGACCACGCAACTAAAGACTGCAACGGACCTGACCGAAGAGTCCTGTGCTTTAAATGCTGCAAAGATGGACACCGAGCCAAGGACTGGGATAAACTGGGCTCAAGAGAGATAATTATGCTATCAAAAAATTGGTACGAGGCTCACACCAGAGAGAATAATCACAGAAGTGATAGAGGACAATCATAAACGGGATGAAATAAACAGGATGATAGAGAATATAATGAGACGAAAGAACGAGGAAGAGAGGGATTATGAATATGAATACCACTAGACGAAATGACATTCCCACCATCTGATGCAATGCTAAAGCGGTTCTAAATGGCCACTAGGATGAACAGAGGGGACAGGGTTTTAGTCGGTCGGTGACCCTTGGAAAAGGGCGCTAACCCGACATTCCATGCCAAAAGACCGAGGGGCACCCCGTTGCAAAAACACCAGACGGGGTAGTCTGACATGCAGATTTCCTAAACTCCTCTTTAAAATAAAATAAAAAATTGAGCGAGTCTGCTTGTACTCGAGACACTGATATGTAAACATATCCTATATCGACATCATCGACATGAAAATCTAATGCCACCTTAGGCTCTTATTTGGAATTGGTTGCCTATATTCTGGCGTTAGAAAGAATACATTTTACACCAACGGTTACAGGCAGCCTGCAAAACACATTTGTAACGTTTGCATTAGAATGTCTAATATTACACTTCACGCACAGCCCTCCGCTCGCTTCGCTCAGGGGCGCAACGAACAAAACTAACCAAAAATAACCCAAGGCATGTCCAAAATCAAGGAAAAACTTTTTACAAATATAACCTCAAGAAAATAAAAATAGGATTAAAACTAACCGTAAAAATCAAGGCGAGCGAAGCCGCGGGTAAAGGCTAAGATTGTCCTATGTCCTATACTATACTCTTGAAAATATCTGTGTAAAATTTCACGAAGATCGGTTGAGTAGTTTATGCGTGAAAGCGTAAGAAAGAAACAAACACAATCGCATTTATAATATTAGTTAGGATTCTTTAATAATACTTACTGGTAGCTTCAATCGGAGTGGATTAATTCATTGCACAAATTCGACACGAAAATCTAATGCCACCAGGAATAACATCAACCTATGCACAGAGCTTATTCACTACCAGTTAGTGATCTTGGACAGCATCCTTTGATTTGGGAAAGTTAATAACCAAGTTTTGCAAATTTTAGAAAAGGGCCATGACTCAATATTGTTTTAAATATCTGGGCATCTGAATAATACTTTTGGCAGTTCGTGTAATTTAAAATTCCGTTTAAAAACGATTTTAAATGGGAAAATTGTATAAAAATCCGAAATTTCCGGACTTTATTAGGACGATAGCCGTGGCTTCGGAAGAATTTGTGGAGGATTTTGAAGCGAAAATTCATTTTAAATTCAACCGTCCATTAAAAATAAGGTGTTCTA
This sequence comes from Pissodes strobi, assembly GCA_016904865.1. Lineage (NCBI taxonomy): Eukaryota > Metazoa > Arthropoda > Insecta > Coleoptera > Curculionidae > Pissodes > Pissodes strobi. Next base: position 25,703 of record MU192261.1, on the reverse strand, counting down.
CGGATCCAAATACACTGCGAATATAATATACCTAATGGAAATCTAATACCGCCATTGCGGCTAGCTTTTTAGAAGGGCATTTGAGTCGTTGCAATCGCGGCCGTCCTGGATTAGCTTGCTCCTCAATGCGCACGGGTTATAATGTCACATCGGTTTACACATTCCGTCCCCACATTTCCGTCCTATTTATCTAGATTTACCCTCATACCGCCGCGTAAGATATTTACACATAAAAAAAGGGTAAGTTTTTGCCGATTTAATGAAATTTCCGTTTATTTATCAATACAAAGTCCATTTGATTTCTGACTATCCTCTCTGGCGTATGGGCGTTAAAAGTCCAAGTGTACAGGCGCTTTGGTGAAAGCTTTAAGAAAGTGTTCGAGACAACAAACCCCATTTCTTGAAAAAACTGAAACAATCGGTAGCCACGTTCATTCGCAACACCTAATCCACATCCACCTACTATGTCCTCTCTCGCACCGTGATTTCTGACATTTTAGTGTGATTTAAGGCGGTTTGGAGTTGTTCGTGAAAGGCTTCAACAACTTCGTCTGAGTGATCGCTAGTTGGTGCATATATCTGGATAATGTTGACATGATATGGCAAGGGAAATGCCACTCTGTCAGAAACCGGGACAAAAGATTTTACTGTTTTTTGTACTTCTGTATTTACTATGGGCGTCACACTATTGTAGTGAATGGTCGTCGATGTGATATTCTCCAGAATTAGGCCATCTCATTTCGCTGATACCTCAAATTTCGATGTTCATTCTTTTCATCTCTCTGATGGCGATGTGGATTTTACCAGCTTGAAACGTACTTCGTGCGTACCATATAACAATGGTCTTCATGACTGGCCCGGAGACTCTTAGCACCCTCTGATCACTTAAAAACTGCCGGGGACTGAGGGCCTGTGCTTTTGGATTTCCAGTCATTCTAATGATTTTTCCTGGGTAGGGTAATGAGGTGGTTTCCCGCTGATTTCCTCATCGCAGTATTAAAGCAGTTAAGACAGTCCTTAACTGTGTTATGTGGCGCCGTTTTTCTTTCTATATATCTAGAAATACGTCGACCAATTACCTTTAATGCTGCTGCTGCCCAACCCTAGTTTCCTCGCCATATCTGGCTATTCTCACATTGTTTAGCCTGCATGTCGGTGCAGTTTCCAGGGTGTGGCACGTGGAGCCATAAGTGAGAGCAGACTGCTCTGTGAGGACCAATTGTTTGAAACCATCTCCAGTCTACGACTCTTGATGCAACCGTCTCAAACCTCTAGCCCTTATACCCCTCAATCGCTTATTTTTTGCGTATTATCGGTTCGGAAATCAGAATATTACAATTTCGAGACGTGGCGCGTCAACTAACTAACCCAATAGTGCGTTATCGGTTGATACCTTGATCACGACGAAAAATCCGTACTAAAGTAAAGTTGTGTTTTTTCTTATGGAACCCCCTGTATATTTCTGCATATTTGGATTCGGCTACTGATTCTAGATATTCGTCTAACATATGATATAGCAAAACCTAATAGTTTTTCTGATATCCGCTATTTTGCAAAAACTATTTGAACGGCAGGGTCTTTTCTCATATGTCGTGTGCCCTTTATTTTGGCACGAATATCACTGAAACTATGACTTAACTTTTAACGTAAACAAAATGTGTCTGCGTTATACAGAGTGTCCTAGATAAGTGGCAGAAATGTAAAAAAATCAAAACATCATATCTCAATTTTTTTTAGATGGTATATCTAATATTTTTAATTTTATACTATTCCTAATACAACATATATACCTATCGGTCATAGTTTCGGATATATTTACATTTTTGTTTTCAATAGAATTCGCCTTAGATTTTGCTTTCTTATTGAATTTATAAATTAACACGGTAAGTCATGTAAAATTCAAACTCTTGTCCTTCATATTGTGCGTTATCTATTTTTATTATAAATATCGCATTTTAGCATAGAAAAGAACACTACCATTGGCCAGCGTTTTACATTTCTAGGCGCATTAACCCGTCCTAAGGAACACCAGAGTACCTTCTCTGAATCCCCTTAGGTAACTCTCAGTGGGCGCGTCCACGTCGCGGGGGTAGGCCCGACTACAAAGATCAGTGATTAAGTCCTACAGGGGACCCAGTAGTAGTAGTAGTAGTAGTAGTAGTAAGGGTGGGGGGGCCGAAGCCCGGTAAGTAGGCCTATAAGTCCCTTTTCACCATCCCCGATCCGCCCTCCCCTACCTGGCTACTTCCAACACCCGGCCCGCACTGAAACGGCCCGTCACCTTGATAAAGGTGAGGACGTCCTCCCAGTCCAGATCCTTTAGATCTTCCCGAGCAAGTGTTGGTGCTCCCAGTATCTTCCTCCTTAGGCGACTCCACCTATCACAAATTCCTATATAGTGGTATGAGGACTCCTCCCCTGTCCCGCAGTTCAGGCAGAGTGGGCTGTCCCTCACGCCGATAAGGTGCAGATGTCTGTTTAGGCTTCCATGCCCAGTCAGAATACCTACCAAGTTCCTGATGTCCTCTCGGCTCTTTTTTAGCAGTCGCCTTGCTCTGGATCCGTCAGGATTTGGAATCATTTCCTTGGCTTGTCTGCATCCTTCTTTTCCTCTCCAATTGTGCTTTGTCTTGTTCCAGGCCCAGTTATTTAGTTCCTGAGAGATTTGCCTTTTACTTAAGCCCAGACCAGGTTCTGGACCGACGAGGTGGCTCATTGAGCCTTGTCTGGCCAATTCATCGGCCCGTTCGTTGCCCTCGATGCCACTGTGCCCTGGAACCCATCTGAGTCTTACTTCCTTGTGCACAGCCAATCTGTCTAGGGCGTCTCTACATTCCTGAACTAGCTTACAGCTTGCCCTGAGTTTTTGGATCGCCCTTAGAGCGGCTTGACTGTCCGAGTAAATATATATACTCTCTACACCTTCTGTTACTTCCGCCTTGGTTGCTACTTCCAAAATAGCAAACACCTCCGCCTGGAAAACAGTGGCATATCTCCCCAGCGAAGTGCTTTCTCCTGATTTAGTGTTGTCTAGGTATACACCGGCTCCGGATGATTGTGTATTAGCCATCCATGAGCCGTCAGTGTACCATGCGTGTGCGCCGCTCGGCGTACGTACCTGGCCTGACAGCCACTCTTCCCTTGATGGAAATTCCACTTGGAAATTCCTTCTCAGTCTTAATCTGCCATCTGGAATATTGCCTTTGGTCGCAATGATGGGTAGATCCCTACTCATTTTGGCGGCAATAGTCGTATGGCCTTTCCCTGTGTAGTCCGTTCGCCATAGGCCACTGTCGATCATCCTTTTGTGAGCCGCCATTGCCTCTCTCTCAATCCAGATCGGGAGGTCCGGCAGCCCCAGGATGATGTTCAGTGCTGCTCCGGGAGTGGTTCTCAATGCTCCGGTAATACCAAAACAAGCCAGTCTTTGCAGTCTGGCCAGTTTCTGGGCATTAGTGGCTCTGGCCACCGCTGGCCACCAGACCACGGATCCGTAGGAAATCCTCGATCTTATCACAGCAGTGTACAGCCACTGGAGGATGTAAGGTTTTAAACCCCACTTCCTACCTACCGTTCTCCTTAGTTGCCACATAATCGCGGTTGTCTTATTCACCACCTGTTCAACCGTTCACGTCAATTTACTGTCTAAAATAACTCCCAAATATTTGACTTGTTGACTTAGGCTCAGTCTCGTCTGGTAGAGTATGGGATGTATAAAACCTGCTAGATTTCGTTTCCTTGTGAAGAGAATGAGTTCGGTCTTCCCTGGGTTTACTGAGAGACCATTCTCCTCACACCAACCTTGAACTATCCGACACGCCACCTGCATACGCTCGCAGACCGTTCTCACGAACTTGCCCGTGATCATTACTAGCCCGTCGTCAGCATATGCTTGTGCGTAGAATACAGGGGACCCAGTCTAGCGGAGTATAATGCTAAACCCTTGCCCAGGGATACGGGTGAAGACCACAACGGCGATAAAGGTAGAGAAGATATTCTTTGGTACAGCGGATTCGGCGGAAGTGGCAACCCTGCTCTTTAAGGGTTAGTATACGAGCAAGTGGTTCTGGGAAGCAGCGGAGTCAATACTGTCATATAGGCTGAAAATGAATGACATTGGAAATACTTATGCACAGATAGTTCTGAGCGGAGTTGTAGCAACAGAAAGGTCAAAATACTGCGACACAGAAGGCAATGGAAAACCACTGTGCTATATTTCCCAGGATAATCATCATGGTTGGAAAACAAACAGGAACGGCCCTTAGCCACGAGCACGCCTTAAGTGGTCAAAGGTTGCGAAGAATCTCCCGGTCAACCTTGAGGATAGGCACCTGGAATGTCAGAAGTATGTTCGAAGGAGGAAAGCTCCATAACACCATACAGGAGATGAAGAGATTGAACATCGAGAAAATGGGAATAAGCGAAATGCGATGGCCAGGAACAGGAGAATGCAATGTGGATGATTACACACACACACAATCACAGCGATAGCGATGACAGATATCACATATACGGAGTAGATATCATTATCAACAACAGATTAAATCCCCAAGTTGTCAGCTTCATACCAAAATCTGCATCATGCTCAAATTGAAGGGAAAATATTTTAACATCAATATAATACAAGTATATGCCCCTTCCAGTGATAGGGACAATGAAGAGATGGAAGAATTCTACGACCATATAAATGAAATGTTTCGACATACCAAAAACCACAACATTACAATGGTAGTAGGAGATTTCAACGCTAAAGTTGGACAGGGAAGGGATGAAAATATTGTTGGGCCGTTTGGTCTTGGATAGAGAAATGAGAGAGGAGACAGATTGGTTCAGTTCTTTAAAGAAAAACAACTAATAGTAACTAACACCTTCTACAAACTGCCGCCATGACGGCTCTACACGTGGAGATCATCTGCAGATAGAATTGGAAATGTAATCAAAAATCAAATAGACTTAGTCTTAATTAATCAGAGATTTAGAAACAGCAACCTCTCTGCAAAAACGTATCCCGGCGCTGATATTTACTCTGATCACAGTCTATTGGTATGTTGGTTTCGGGTTAAGCTACAGGCATTGGCTAATAAAAAAACATATCGTGAGATACAATCTTAACCAGCTTAGCGAAAGAGCCACAAGAAAGTGTGTTCAAAATACTCTCTCTATGGAGATGAATGCTATTCATATTTCAAGGGAACAGGAAGAGAAGACACATGGAAATCAATAAAAAACGCACTCCTCAAAACCAAAGAACTTTTTGTGGAAAACAACTGTAATGCACAAACCAGAAAACCATGGATGACTCAGGATATCCTTGACATGATAGAGGCATGAACACCGGCTAAAAGCAATAATATTGAAATATATTCATCAAATCTCCATTGGTCCATAAGAAATAAAATCAGACAGGCGAAGGAGGAGTGGATTAACAATAGATGTAAAGAAATAGAAGACCTCAACAGACGACAACGTGCATAAAAAGATAAAAGAAGCAACCGGCAAGCACAGACAGAGAATTTCCGGAATCATAAGAAATCAGGACGGTGACCTGATTTATGAAATGAAAAAAAAAATAGAAGTATGGCAGAATTACATAGAAAATCTATTCAGAGATGAAAATTGCCCCGACAAAATGCGCTTAGAAAATGCACAAGGTCCAGAGATAACTATATCCGAAGTTCAATATGCTATCAACACAACCAAGAGTGGCAAAGCAACGGGTCAAGATAACATACCGGCCGAAATTCTTAAGATCATAGAGGAAAATTGCATCAGAACAGTCACGAACTTTTTTAATTGGATTTACAATACTGGAATTATCCCAGAGGAATGGTTGTTGTCTACTTTTGTCACACTACCCAAAAAGTCCAATGCCCAGTCTTGTGAAGTGACAATAAGTCTTATGAGCCATGTGTTAAAGGTATTCCTTAAGATAGTTCATGCTCGTATATACAAAAAGTGCGAATCAAACATCTCTGACACCCAGTTCGGTTTCCGTAAAGGCCTTGGAACACGCGAAGCTCTTTTCGCAGTACAAGTACTTTTCCAACGATGCAGAGACGTCAACTGCGATGTATACGCGTGTTTTGTGGATTACACCAAGGCATTTGATAGATGTCAACATGGTAAAATGACGAAAGCCCTGAAAGAAATGGGGATTGATGCGAAGGATATGCAGATCATCAGCAACCTTTATTGGGGACACAGGGCAAATGTACGGATAGAAGAAAAATACCCCGAAACTGTGGAAATTCATCGTGAGGTGCGGCAGGGATGTGTGCTGTCTCCTCTCCTATTCAACCTTTACTCTGAGATCATGTTCAGAGAAGCGTTGGAAGGAATACAGAGTGGAATAAAGGTAAATGGGGAAAATATAAACAACATTCGTTACGCTGACGACACAGTCTTGGTGGCGGACAGCATGACTGGCCTGCAAGAACTTGTTAACTCTGTTAATGCTACCAGTGCGGAATATGGTCTAGAACTTAATGTCAGAAAGACGAAGTACATGGTGATAAGTAAAACTTATTCGTCAATGAAAAAGTCATCGAAAGGGTTGAAACCTATTTAGGAAAGCAAGCTGTCAGAGACTTGGGATCACTGTCGAAATTAACTGCAGCATAGAAAGAGCCCGAAGCACCGTTTTTAAAATGAAATCACTCCTAACAAGCAAAGTTATCAGTATAGATCTTAAAAAACGCATAGTTCATAGTTACGTATATTCAGTGCTATTGTATGGTGTGGAAAGCTGGACAATTTCGGATGCCATGAAAAAACGAATTCAGGCATTCAAGATGTGGATTTATCGAAGGATTCTCAAGATATCTTGGACGAAACATATAATAAATAATGAAGTACTTAATATGATGAACTGCCAATCGCAACGTATGTTCATAATTAAACAACAGAGGCTGGAGTACCTTGGTCACATTATGAGAGATGAATGTAAAAATCGCATCTTACAGAACATCATTCAGGGTAAAGTGGAACGCAAAAGAGGTCCAGGTAGGAGAAGAATTTCCTGGCGCAAATGGTACGGTGTTACCTCCAATGAGCTATTCAGATGTGCTGCCAATAAAGTTCGAATAGTTATGATGATCGCCAACGTCCGGGACGGATAAGGCAAAGGAAAAAGAAGAAGAAGGTGCATTAGAGGAGGCTACCTATGCGGTGGGGATTTTAGCATTATAGGTTATCATACACGATTCAAAAAAAGTATGTTGTATCTGCTAGAACAGCTGCGCCCGACGAAAGGTTAATAACTTAATCGTCCCGGCTGGGGTAATATAAGTAGATCTGCTTCTCCTAGGAAGCCAACTCCAATTAAATAATAAAAAATTTCAATAGGAAAAATTGATAGTTATATTTAGACCTGCAAACGCAAATATTTGACATAAAATTCAAAATATATCAAAAGCGGTTAGACTTAGGTTATTATAAAAATATATCTAGAGTTTTCCGAGGAATTCAAAAATGTCTTAATATACAGAGTATTCTATTTAAAATAGGGAAGTTAATACTTGTCCACGAAAATACACCCTGTATATGTAAAAATACAATATTTAAAAAGTAAATCGAAACAACTTTTTTATTAAACTTTTTTGGTACACCCCGTAGATTGAGTTAGTTTGGGTTAGATCCCCTTCTACAAGGAAACCAACTCCAATTAAATAATAAAGGCTTTCAATAGGAGAAATTAATAGTTATATTTAGACCTGCAAATCGACATAAAATTCAAAATATGTCAAAAACGGTTAGACTTAGGTATATGATATTATATATAAAATATATCTAGAAGTTTCTGAGGAATTCAAAAATGCCTTAATGTGCATCAGGATATTCCATTTAAAATAAGGAAGTTGAGACTTATCCACGAAGATACGAACACCCTGTATATATAAAAATGTAATATTTTAAAAATTTTAGTAAATCCAAACAACTTTTGCATCAAACTTTTTTTGGTACATCCCGTAAATTCTAAGATAAGGTGTCATCCCTTAATAAACGGGCCACCCTTTACCTATGCATCGATACGGTCGATGTATTTGTGTATGTATTCATCGGGTTACAAGGTTATCCGTCTTCCGATTCCTAATCTCCAACCGTCTCGGTTTCTCCAAGCCTCTTCTTCCAGTCCTCTCTCCAGCTTTTCGGGGCTCTTCCTCTCCTTCTTCTCGGGAGTCGGTATTGGCCCATTCTCTGTATATGTCCGTACCATCTGAGTTGTCCAGTTCTTATGTCATCTACAATATCGTGCTTTACTTCCATTATTTCCCTTATTCTTTCATTTCCGATCCTTTCCAATCTAGACTTTCCTGCCGCTCTTCTCCAGTAGTCCATCTCTGTGGTTTTTATTGTTTTCTCTTATGATATCCTTTATATACCACACTTCACTACTATAGGTTACTCTACTTTTAATTATTGCGTTGTATATTCTGTGTTTGTTTTCCTTTGTATTGTGTTTATCCCATAGTATGCCGTTTCAGCCTTCCTGCCTTGAAGATTTCTTTCGGCTATTGCTTCGTCCAGACTTTTTTACGCCTAAATATTTGTATGAGTTGCAGTGTTTGATATTCTGTTGGTCTGAGATAGACAGATCTTGTTGCTCTCCTCCTATACCCCCTACTCTACTCTACCTCTAGACCGACCTATCATACTCTTCAATTAGTTTGCGTGTCATATATTCAATGTCATCAATGTCTTGTGCAATCACCACCTGATCATCCGCAAATGTCAAAGTATTCGATTGTTGATGTATCATCCACAGGTATGCCCATTGCTTCGCATTTTCTCTTCCATCTTGTTAATGCGCTTTCTAGATAAACTTTGAACAGTGTTGGCGGTATAAAACACCTTTGTCTGGGTCCCTTTGTTGGTGTGAACCCGGTTGTTAAGTTATTTCCTATTTTTAAATGTGTTCTTACATCATTATACAGTAATTTGATTGCTTTTATTATTTCAGCATTTATGTTGGTATGTTGTAAAGCTTCCCATGATTTTACTACAGGAATGCTGTCATAGGCTTTTTTAAGGTAGTATTATCAGTAATTTGGAACTCATTTCCATCTTCTGTCAGTATTTTATCGAAATACTGATTCCATTATTGCTCTGTTATTGGGGAAATTATGTCTTTGTTCCTTTCCCGTCTCATGTTCTTTAGTATACACCAACTTTCTCTGCTTTTTCTTTCACCTGGTTAGGTGTTGAGTCTAGAGCATGTTCTCTCCTATTTTTTGTTCTTTTTTGTACAGATCATTCTTCGTGCCCTTGCTTGTACTTGTTTATATGCAAGCTTATCATTTAGGTTTTTTGACATGGTGTTGTATAGTTTTCGTTTGTTCTCTATTTCAGATTCGATCTCCTCATCCCACCAGTATGGTTTTTGACGTTTCTCTTCTTTTTCCTGGCATCCTAATGCCTCTCTCGTTGCTGCTTTTAAGCATGATTTTATGTATTCATACTCTTCCTCTATACTATCGAAAGATGTTCTTTGTAGTTTATTGTTTAGTCTGGCTTTGTATAGTTCTTTTGTATTTTCCTGTTCCAAACTATTAATGTTGTATCTTATTTCCGTCACTTTCTCTTTTTCGTTATTTTCCTGTTTCCTTTCTTCTTGGTATCCTGTTCTAATAATTTGTGCGTTAAGTAGGTGATGGTCAATACCACATGAGGCACATCTTTTAACTTTTGCATCATTGATGTATATAGCCAATAATAGTTTTTTGGTTTCTTATTGTGTCCTGTCTCCATGTGAATTTATGAACGTCTCTATGCTGAAGTATCCATTTAGAACTTTTAGCTGATTTTGTTCGCATATTTGTATTACTCTCCTTCCATTGTGATTTACCACGTCCTTTCCAAAACTTCCTATCACATTATCTTTATCCTTTCTTCCCATTCTCCCATTAAAGTCTCCTAGAACTATTACTTCTCTAGACATACCAATTTTTCCTATTTCTTCATTTAATTGTTCGAAGAATTCGTCTTTATTAGCCGTTAGGTAGTCTTCATTTACCGCGTACACTCCTACTATGGTTATTCTATATCCATGTATTGTTAGGTCCATTTTTATAAGTCTTTCATTTATTGGTTCCCATATCGTTATAAACTTCCTCAGTCTCCTGTGTATGACAATTAATAGATGTATTTCATTCGCTAAAATAAAACGTATTTATTTTATTTTTTTTATAGGTGACAAACACATCCAGTGCGGTCGGAAAGCGGACGCACTCAAGTTTTGGTTCATGTGGAAGGCAAAGGGCACCAACGGCCTTGAAAGCCATGTAGACAAGATTTTCGAAAACGCCCAATATTTCTACAACACGATCAAAAATCGTCCCGGCTTCGAGATCGTGATTCCCGACCCCGAATGTACCAACATCTGTTTCTGGTTCATCCCGGAAAGTCTTAGAACAAGCACCTCGCAAGAGTTCTGTGAAAAATTACAAAACGATGAAGAATTTAGAGAAAAGCTGCATTCAGTGGCGCCGAAAATCAAAGAAAAAATGATGATCGAAGGGACGATGATGGTGACTTACCAACCTCACAAAAGTAAACCCAATTTCTTCAGAATAGTTTTCCAAAATTCCGGATTGGACAAGAACGATATGCTTCATTTAATTCAGGAGTTTGAAAGGCTCGGGCAAGGCCTTTAAAGTTGGTAAGACGAAAACATTTAGGGTACTAGACTCACCTTATACATAACCTTTTACTCGAAACAAGAAAATTATCCCTTATAGATGCACATCAAAAATGTTCGAGATATTTTATCGATCTTTATGGTTTCTGAAGCAAAAGTGAATCAAATAAGTTTTACCCCTTATTTATGGTTAGTTCAAATATATTGAAATTAACAGATATAATTTTGAGCCCCCCTCTTTATAGCAATATTGGAAATTTACCATATATTAACGTTAGGCACCTTCAAGAATAAATCTCACCAAGCGCTGAACGCTAAGGTCACTAAATGCACCCTATTTCGCTTATAAACGAATCTTGGGTGCATTTGTCGAGAATACCCATGCAGAACTGAGCTCACTAAGGGTGTCGTTTTTTTTTTGTTTCGAATAAAAAAATAATGAAACCGTTTTTATATAATGAATGATTTGTTTAAATTTACATTATATTCATGTACATAAATGTAATATTCTTAATTTATTTTTAGTTTTAGTGACATTGCTTAAAAAAGACAAATAAATATGAGTTGTGATATGATTGTGAAACCTGTAATTATTTAGAAGCTATAGATAATAGATAAGTAGTAATATTCTTAATTAATAAAATGATGATTGCACGTATGTTGGAGTTTTTTTAATTTAGCAACATAAAAACCACAACGCGAGTAACTAATTCCGTTCTTTATAGTCTAAAACTATACAGGGTGTTTCGGGAGGAAAGGGAAATATTTTAAGGACGTGTTCTGGAGGTCAAATTAAGAAAAAAAGGTCATATAATCATGGGTCCCGAAATGTTTTCTTTCCAAGATATAGGGTGTCAAAAAAAACATATTTTAAAATACTGCGCCACTGTTTTTTTTTTCAAAATAGGTAGTTGTTTCTTAATGGAGAGTGAATTCCAAAGAAAAAATGTATCTTGAGTTTTCTTGGTTAGAGAGATCGTTTTCGAGTAATATTCAAATTGCAAACTGCTTTGGGATCAATTTTTTCAGAAAATGCCTGCAGAGAAACAGTATTTTGATTATAACTCGAACACGATCTCTCCAACCAAGTAAACTCAAAAGACCTTTTCTATTTAGAATTGACCATTTAATGTAAAACCTTAAATAATTTTCGAGATTTTTAAGAAAAAGATTTTCCAATTTTTTTTGACACCCTGTATCTCTGAAAGAAAGCATTTTCGGACCCATGATTATGATATTTTTTTCTTCATTTGACCTCCCGAACACGTCCTCAAAATATTTCCCTTTTCTCCCGAAACACCCTGTATTTTATCGTAGGTGAGCTACAATCCACTTGAAACTGTTTTCAAAATACTTTTCTAATCACTGTGGCAGCAAGACTATGGAAGCGCAAAACATTGCTTGCAACTTTTTCTGGCAAACTTGGATTTACAATTTATAAGAGATAATGATTTCAACCGCTAGTTGCTTTTAGGGAATGGTCTCGATACAAGAATATCGATACCGATACCAATAACAGTATCGGTAGCTGGTATCCATACCTACTATCATCGACACACAAAAGTATCGATTCCTGTAACACTTGATACTATAATTTGAAAATGATTTCTTTGAGCTAAAAATCAGGGGTAATATTACAAGAACTGTATTTTAGGAAAAATTCAGAAAATCAAATTTCAACCTAAGTTTGTACATGAAAACAAGTGTTTTTTGTGTTTTATCCACAGGGAAAATTAGTTAGAATTTAGAATTTATCATTTTTCAAATGATATTGGCGTTATTAATATGAAATTGTGTTTTAATCTTTATTTTATTTTTTTAAATTACTTATTTTACTTTGGTGTAATTTTAAATAGTTTGTTACTTTTGAAACTTTTATATTATTTAAAAATATTTTATTTTGTTTTCGGTGTTAAGTAAAAAATTAAAACATTTATTTTTTACCCCAAAGCAAAATAAACACTTAAAAAACAAATTAAAAATAAAATAAAAAAACATAAAAAAAACAATTAAAAACACATATTCATATTAATAACGCCAATATCACCTGAAAACGATAAAAATATAAAGTTCGCATTTAAAAAGAGTTGATGAAGGCACCTTGAAGATGAAACGTCGGATTCCAAACTAGATACCACCATTGGATAGAGCGGAAAAAGTGGCAATGCAAAAGTGCAATTCAAGTTTAAAACTTTCTAAACGACATATTGTTAGGCTCCCAAATGCGCAATTTTGCCCTAAGTTGACCGACACTGCATCTCTTACGGTTTTCGAGTTCCCCATACATAGACCCGAATTCGAGCCACCCTGTACAGTGCATACTTAGTTTTATGTGTGAAAGAAAGAATGCATGAAAGTAGTTAGAAATCATCGTATATATTGATCATATGTAATGCAAATTAAATGTTGCATTATAAAAGTATTTTTTATAATGTATTTGTACACGTGAGTGGGTCCAAATAGGACCCTCCACTGCGACCCTTGGTCTATTGTGGCTCACATCTGTGTTTTCCACTATGCCAGAGGCTCAATCCTTTTCAAGAAATCCTGGGGTGGATAGTTTTCAAATCTGCAAGTGTGATTTGAGTATTTCCAAAGACTGTTGGTCTGGTTCTTTCCATTGCTGGACAGTGGCATATAACATGCTCCATTGTTTCTTCGTCCTCCAAGCACAAGCGGCATTCCGTTTCTTCGGAGAGCCCTATCTTGTTCATGTGGCTTCTTAGCCGACAATGGCCAGTGTACATGCCAACTACAGCCTGTACCTGCTGCCGGCCAAGTTGAAGAAGTTGTCCGGTTCTCACTCCTGATGGCAGATTCACCGCCAACTTTGAATGAGTTAGGCCTGGTAACTCTCTCCATTTATCTACAAATTGATTTTGTGTCCACCTGGAGAGGGCTTCTTTAGCTGTGTTATAAGCTATTCCCAGTACTGGTTCTGGTCCTATGAAGGCCGTTGCGGCCGCCTGCTTCGCAAGAATATCACCTTTTTCGTTGCCTTCATATCCTGTATGTCCAGGTATCCAGATCAGTGTAAGTTTGTTTTCTCTCCCTAGTTTGGTGAGTAGTTCCTGGCAGTTCCATACTGTCTTGGATGAACAACGGCTAGAATCAAGAGCTTTTAGAGCTGCTTGACTGTCCGAGAAAATTTTGATTGACTTGCCTTTCCAGTTTCTATCAATGAGCCACTGTGCAGTCATATCAATGGCCTTAATTTCAGCGTGAAAAATTGTTGCATGTTTGCCTAGGGAACATTTAAGCTCAACCTTACCATTTTTATTCCATGCAGCGGCTTCCGTACCATCATTGGTCTTGGAGCCGTCAGTGAACCAACTATTCTCTGTTCTTCTCAGATTTTCAGAGTCCTTCGCCCATTCGTTCCTCTCTGGTAGGAGGACGTCATAGGCATGGTAACAGGTGGTTTTGGTAGGCATAACATCTGATGATAGACCCAACACACTGTCCTGCTCATTAGCATTTTCCAGCCTGTTGGGCACCATGATGGTCGCCTGCGGATTGTTGATCACCGCCTGTGTCAATCTATACTTCGCCCATCTAGCCTCCTTCTCCAGCACTATTTGAAGAGGTGGCAGATTTAGAAGACACTCAAGCGCTGCCGTGGGTGTAGTGCCGAAAGCGGCACTAATTGCCAGACACGCTTGTCTTTGTAAGGTAGATAATTTGATTCTCGCGGAGCTCTGTAAGCTATTAGAGTACCAAGCTGCTGCCCCATATGTTATCATTGGTCTTATGACCGCGATATAAAGCCAGTGCATTTGTTTGGGATGTATGCCCCATGTTTTGCCGCAAAGGCGTCTGCAGGTCCATAATGACAGTTTCGCTTTTGCGGCAATTTTATCCAGATGCGCATTCCAGTTAAGTGTTTTATCTAAGGTAATTCCCAGATACTTCACTGTATTCGCAAATGGTATAGTTTCTCCTTTGAGTGAAGGTGGTCTTAGGTTTTCCAACCTTTTCTTCCTTGTGAACGGTACTATAACTGTTTTGTGTGGGTTCACAGATAGTTGTTCCCTTTCACACCAGTCATAGACCATGGTTAGCACCTCTTGCAGATGCTCTGAAATAGTTCTTTGCAAGTTGCTTCTTATCAGTATTACTAGATCATCCGCGTATGCCTGCACCTCCACATCCCACAGCGAGAGGACCGCCAGCAGACCATCCATCAGGAAAGACCACAAAAGGGGCGATAAAACCTCGCCCTGCGGACATCCTCTAACAGCTCTGAATCTGTAGCTCTCCCCCTCTAGGGTTGTTGTGCCCACTCTGCAGTTTAACATACTTCCGATCCAGTTCCTTATTTGTGGTTCAACCCCTCTTTCAGCTAATGCTGTGAATAAGGAGTTTGGTAATGCATTATTGAATGCTCCTTCGATGTCTAAGAACACACCCATCGCGATAGTCTTGCTTTCTAACGCTTGTGTTATGTTCCCGACAAGGTTGTTTAGTGCTAGTGCTGTAGATTTGCCGGTCTGATACGCATATTGGTGAGCATTCAGTGGATACTCACCAAGTGCACCCGTTCTAATGTGCACGCCGAGTATCTTTTCCATGCATTTCAACAGAAAGGAGGTCAGACTTATAGGTCTCCATGAGTTAGGTGTTGATTCCCTACGTCGCATTTTTGGGATGTACACCACTCTGAATTTAGTCCAGCTGCTAGGTATATAATTACTCGCTAGGCTGGCTCTAAAAAGTTCGATTAAGAACGGTGTTAATACTTCCAGACCGTTCTGCAGCAGTGCTGGAAATATTCGGTCCTCACCAGGTGATTTAAAGGGCTGAAACGATAAAATAGCACTTTTAATTGTTGATGCATTAATGATGTTCTTGGGCATAATCCAGTCGCCCGCTTTTGGCCGATTTGATCGGTCCCAAACAGGCTCCTTCTCATCATTATGCAAAATCCGACATCCCGGGAAATGAGTCCTAGCCAGAAGCTCCAGCGTCTCTATGCCAGATTCCGTAAAGGATCCGTCAGGTCGTTTTAGTGATCCTAACTCCTGAACGGGTTCTCTAGAGAGGATTCTATGGATCCTTGCACTGCCAGGTGCATCTGTTATGCCCTGGCAGAAGGTTTCCCATGAATTCGTTTTTGCCTCTCTGATGGCTTTGTTGTAGTTCGTTAGAGCAGTTCTGTATTGATCCCATGTGCCGGTCTCTTTAGCTCTATTAAAGAGTTTACGAACCTCCTTCCTTTGTTTGTCAAGGGAGTTGTTGCACCAAGTGGTTCCTCTGTTGTCCCTTTTAGTCTTGACTGGACAGTTTTCATGATAAGATAGGCTGTCCTCAGTTGCTCTGAGGCCAGCTCAATCTCATCACGATTTTTGCAATAGAGGTCCGCATCTGAAGGGTAAGACTAAAACCAGCCCAATCAGTGCACTTAGGATCCTTGTATTCAAAGATGGGTCTTTCCCCTGTTTTCAGATTGAAGAGAATATATCTATGATCAGAGCACGAGGGCTTTGATGACACTATCCAATCTGAGATTCTTGTGGATAAGAGATTATCACTGATCGTTAGATCTAATACCTCCTGCCTATTGGCAGTTACAAAGGTTGGTTCAGAGCCCCTATTATCAACAACCAGCCCCTCCCCTAGTAAATAATTGTATAATGACTCACCTCTTTGGTTGGTGTCC
>JAEQML010058453.1:0-30196 GCA_016904865.1 Pissodes strobi | reverse complement strand
TATATATATATATATATATCGCACACTAATTTCTATTTGCATATAAACTAGGATTTGATAGGCAAATGCTATTTCCTATACAGTTTTGGATGCTCTTTGAAGTTTTTTCTTCTGTCGTGCGGACTATTTTTTTTAAGTGAATTCCTATTAATCAGTTATTTGTTTTTTTAAGTAAATTCCTATTAATTTTTCCAGATACTAAAAGGTGAAACAGTTGTTTTCAAAAAACGAAACGAAGTTTGCACTCTTTATAACAAAGTTGACAACATATGTCTTCTATAGAATATAGCTACAACTCAAATTTAAGCTCGTAGCTCTTCTATTCTTGAATTATGACCATGAATATTATGACTTTCGAATGTAAAAAAACGATATTATAAAAATGCATATTTCTTCGAACATGATCTTTATTAATTTTTTATAAATTATATTTACACAGTCTAGTCATAATCAGTCCTCTCTTCACCAAGCTTGGACAGCAGCAGAGTGGGCACCGTATGCGTAGGCAGCGGGAGCATGAGCGGCATAGCTGTATGCAGCGGGAGCAACGATGGTTTTAGCTACAACTGGGCTGCTGACTACATCGGTTCTGTAGCTGGAGCTGATAGCGGCAGGGGCAGCATAAGCTACGGGAGCGGCATAGGCTACAGATTTTTGGACGATGGGAGCAGCGTAGGATACAGCTGGGGCAGCGGCGTAGGATACAGCTGGAACAGCGTAAGCCAAAGCGGCGGGTTTGCTGATGATATCTTCTCTGTAGGTGTGGCTTACGGCAGAAGGTGCTACTACAGTCTTAGCTACAACGGGTGCGGCGACAGCAACGGTCTTAGCAACCACTGGAGCGGCATAGGCGTAAGCTGGGGCAGCAGCATAAGCTACGGCAGCTGGCTTGCTGATGATGTCTTCCCTGTAGGTGCTGCTGACTGCGGCGGGTGCGATGTATGCCTTAGCCACAATTGGAGAAGCTACTTCTACGGCTCCATGGTATAAACTTGGCTTGGCCACGGCGACGGCGACGAGAGCGGACAACACCACCAATTTGAACATTTTGTATGTTTTAGGTCTGTGTTGCGAGTCTAGAGACTAACTGATTATGACTGATGCCTGCTTAAGCCCGAAAACTCGTATTTATACCCGAATACATTTCACTAAACCACCATATACTCGTAATAGCATTATATTGTCCAGCGATCTTGAAAGAATAAGACCTTGGCCATCGGAAACAGGATCAAAATTTCAGTGGCGATGACGTGGGTCAATGCAATAAACTTTTAACAGCCATAAAATCGTATACGGAATGCTTAAGGCAATGAGGCAACGCCCATTCCTAAACGTATCATTTCTTATAAAAGGTGAAAGAAGGACAAATATTTTTTGCCCAAAGTAAAGCTTTGTTCGAATAATAAATTTTTATACGGTTGCCCGGATTTAAGTTTTTAAGTTTCAGGATGTTTTTTTAACTGAAATATACCCACATGGAATTAAATGATTTAGATAATTATGTTAAGCGATGTATTCTCTTATGCATAGTATCTTAATGTTAACTAAAATCTTATATAAAATTGCAGTTTTGTCTACTCGATTTTATCTAATAAGTAAAAATTATTGTATATAAATATAAGACAAGTTAGCTAGACTTTAGGATGACACATATCGATGTCCAGTCAAAGAAATTATGGTCGAAATAATTTTCAATTTTATATCTAAATTTTAATATATTACGAATCGCTACATTCACAAGCAACTCGTGCCATCCTCTTTTGGGATACTCGGAAATAATTTTAAATTGTAGCCCGATTGCACTTATAAGGGGGCAATAAGGGACACTTATTTCAAATATCACTTATTTTAAGTCATTGTGGGAAGAAATGTCCTATTTAAAAATTTTGGATATTCGTTTGTGAACATCTAGTGGTAAACCTTAAGGAAATTATTATTTTAAGGTAAACCTAAACATTTTTTTAATATTAAGTCAAACGTTCCCATTTAACCCGTATAAGGGGATAATTGAAGATGGCACGTTTATTTCCATTTAATTTATGTTTAAATAAAGTGGGATAAAGGAGACATAATATAATATATTTAAGATTAAAAAAATCATACTAAAAAAATATAAATCGTAATTTCACTTACTCGTACTTCGACTCTTTCCATGTTTTTCAATTTCTTTAATGGAATGTTATATTATTTTCGTTCATTAAAATTGATTCTATAGTTATTGTCCAATCTATTAATGTATTCGCCATCTAGAGAAGCTTTCCAGTAGATCTGAGAATGTCATTTGATATATTCAACAAAAAGAATTTGCTTTTATCATTACAGTCTGATTCCTTTGAAATATTCTTCTTCTTGCTGCGCTGTTTCACTCCTTTTACTCTTAACATGAATAGCAACGTTAATTCGTCTCGCAGCAAGCAAGTGCAAGTATGTCATCGTCGCTATCGTAATTCAAGCTTATGTCACTATCGCTGTGGCCTATATTAGTCGTGGATTTTTTTCTTCTTTGCTTTGGTGCTTTATTTTGTCTCCTCTCTTCATCCTAGCACAGTCGCTTTAAAACTTCTCCATATTGAAGTTATTGAAGCCGTATTTGCTTTTGCTCCACGTTGGTCTTTAATAATATTTACAAAGAAGTCAATTACACTTCTTCCGGAATTATCGTTTATTGGTACATCTAGGGGAAAGTTGCTACTAAACGCTATTTGATTCTTACCAAAATATTCCTATTTTTTGCTGGCAAATGGGACGGGTTTGGTAATATCAACCACCAAAGGTACAATAATAGCGTTATTTTCTCTTATTTTCATTATTTTCTTCTTCTTGCCGCTATATCTATATTATCTTCCATTTCTTTCTCCAATAATCTTCGTCCATCTCGGATTTCAAAATACTTTTTCTGTTGAGCTTTTTGTCTAGTGTGCGGATTTGTTCTTCTTTACTTGGTTTTCGTTCTGGTGCTTTACTTTTTCTCCTCTCTTCTTCGGAACACAGTCACTTTAAAACTTCTTCATATTGAAGTTATTTAAGCCGTATTTGTTTCTCTCTGGGTGTCGGTCGCAGTAACTGAACTTTCCACAATGGCTCTTATTTTATTTACGAAAATGTGAATTACATTTCTTCGGGCGACCTTTTCGTTTATTGGTTTACCCAAGGTAACGTCACCACTGAAAGCCCTTTGATTCTTATCAAAATTTTTCGAATTTACGACCACCATAGGTAACAATAATATCTCCATTTTCTCTTGATATTGTAACTGAATCCTCTAGTGTTAATATCTTCTCGCCCGCTACATTATTCTTGGTGGTTGACTTGTACATAGTTATATAACTTGGTCATAATAGTCTTCTGGAAATTTTGATAGATTCGCTGGCAAAGAAACCCTACTATCAAATCCTGAAACGATAATATCCGGCGTGAGATATTTTATTTACCATTGTGCTGAGAACCTTTTTTGACACCCAAGCATATTCTGATTTCTAAGAGGAATAGAAAGTCCATCCTGTTTTGGTGGATCAATCATTGTAATCTAATTCTTGTGAAATATTCTTTGTGGTTGTCTTATTTTCAGTCTTCTCTTCTTCTTATCGCCATCTCTGTGGCACATATTGTTTCCATTTATTTTCCTAAATCTTCGTGAATCTCGGATTTGCCACTCAAAATATTTTTCTGTTGAGTTTTTGTCTAGTTTGCGGGTCGTTTCTTCTTTGCTTAGTTTTCGTTCTGATGCTTTACTTTTCCTCCTCTCTCGTTCCTAGTGCAGTCGCTTTAAAACTTCTCCATATTGAAGTTATTTAAGCTGTATTTGTTTTTCTCTGGGTGTCGAAGTAAGTGAACTTTCCACGTGGACCCTTATTTCATTTACGAAAAAGTCAATTACACTTCTCCTGGCGGCCTGGTTATATATTGGTTCACCCATGTAAACGTTGCTACTGAAAGCTCTTTCATTTTTATCAAAATTTTCCGAATTTCGTCCACCATAGGTACAATAATAACGTCATTTTCCCTTGATATTTTATCTGGATCTTATATTGGTAATATCTTTTCGCCCGCTACACTATTCTTGAGAGCAGAATTGTATCTAGCTAATGCAACTTGGTCTGGAAATTTCGATAGATCCATTGGCAAATAAGCCGCACCATCAAATCCTGAACCGACAATATTCGGCGTAAGTTATTTTACCCATACATTTTGACAGCAATATAAATTATTGTGATTATGGATTTCTTCATATTTTGCTTGCTCCTCCATGCCTCTATCATTGTAATTTGCTTCTACTTTCCTTTTCAATAATTTTCCATATCTCTACTCAGGGTGCTTGTCACCGCTGTAGTTTGAGCAATTCTCTCTATTTCCTTTCTTAAAAATGGTCGAAATATACGATGTTCTCCAATCGCTTGGTGTGGTAGCCCCATCTATGCAAATCTGGAATAGTGCTGTTAGATGGTGGTATAGTTTTTCCGTTCCGTATTTTATGGGCTCTCCTGGTATTTCTCCTGGTCCAGCGGATTTGCTGTTTTTTAGACTTTTATATATTTCTTTTACTTCTTTTATCGTTATCCTCAACGGGGATGTCATTACTATTATCTGTTCATTTTCCTATTGGTTAAATTCTGCTCTTTTTCCTGTCAGCAGTGTTTTGAAATATGTCTCCCATCTGTCCATCGTTATTGTTGAAATTATGTCTTTCCTTTGGTTTTGTCTAAGTTGTTTTATGAACCTCCAGTTCTCGGTTCTCTTCCTTCCCTCCAGGTACGTGTTGATTTTTGAACAGATTCTTTCCCAGGATTTATTTTTCATTTCGGTTATTTTCTTCCGAGATTTTGTGCTCTTTTATATTCTGCTTTACCGTTTTCATTTTTTGTGTTTAAGAATCTCTTAAAAAAATGTCTACGTCTTATAATATACTGAAGTAGTTAAAATATAAGGAACAAGCTTGTATATTTATTAGCTCAACGTTTGTACTCTGGTCATGGACTAGGTGCTTTTGGCCTGGAGTCCAATATTGGACCAGTCAGTAAAACATTGAGGCAGAATTATGTGGCGGGCATCCTTCGACATCTAGAAAGTAAAATGTGAAAATCAATTTGAATATGTTATGAATAACCAGCATGTTATCATTTTTCTACGACAAAGGCGAAATAATCATTGGTATTGTCCGACCAGTTTTCTCTGCCTGTCGGACATTTAGAATGAAAGCAATGTTATCTAGTGAATGTTCCTGGGACATTATTTAGAAAGTTAAATAAGGACGTCCTACGGTTGTCCAGAATATTGTAATTTTTCTTTCTCTCATGGATTTTTGATGTTCATCAATAATAATAATAATGCTTTATTGACAAAAAAACTTCACAGCTAGCTAGAAGCTAGAGCTAGAGTACATAAATAGGAACATACAATGAAAAGAAAAAGAAAAACCAAACTATACAAAACCTGATACAATTATACAATTTGTACGTGGTCAAAGTTTTCTGAAATATTATATAAAATATTAAATATCAAAATATTTATAAGTATTTAAACATCAAGTACTAAACACTAAACATCAAACATTAAACCAGTGTGTAAGATGCTAAAAATTATTTCGAAAAACAGATAATTGTGCATTTTTTGCATTGTACAGTATAGAGCTTTTAACTAACTCTGAGCGTGGCAGATTAGGACCATGCTCCGTATTCCTAAGTGAATACTTAGTTGTGAGATGGCCTTTCTGGAATAGCAGATACTTGCTTGCGGATTAAGCAAACGAATTCAAATATGAATAAGGAAGAAAGAGTTAATATTTTAAATCTTTTAAAGAAATCTTGGCAGTGAGTTTTACTGCTAATCTCAATGAGTATTGAATAGCTCACTTTTGCAATTCGCAAATACGTTCAAATTGAGTCGCACAACACACGTACCTACCCCAGAATGGAAGGGCGTATCGGAGGTGTAATTCAAAAAGGGCATAATAGACTGCTCTAGAAGTTGACAAGGTAAGCTTCCTGGAAACCGTTCTTAGCGCAAAATAGACAGAACTCACTTTTTTTGATAAAGCATCGATATGCAAGTCCCACTTTAAATTGTTGTCCACAACAAGCCCCAAGAATTTCACATATTCAACGACGTCATTAGTGGTGTTATTAAGTACAAAAATTGCAACGTACTTTAGCTTTAGTTTTAGAAACGTTGAGGCAGAGGAGATTAGAATCACACCATGATTTAATGGTGACATCTTCCCTATTTATTTAATGAAAATAGTCTCCGAACTCATTGACCCTTTCACTTTTACTTTCGCTATTGCCTCTACTAACTAGCAGTCCTAAGGCCTGAAGAAAAGAAAATACTTGAAGTTGAGGAAAATTATTACCTCTAATTTAAAGCTCAGCTATTCACATTTTGAGTAACTTACCAACTACATTAAGTTGTATAAAAATACTAGTCGGAGGATGTGATGAGACCTGACATTCGTACATGCCCGCATCCCTCTGTTGCACAAACTTTATTTGGAGCGTCCAGTCCTGGAAAGCAAGTAGAAACTACATTACCGTTATTTATATTTCATTGGTAGCAGAAGAGGCACTCCTCTGAATCCGTGTAGTACTGCAATTTGTTAATTGAGATATTATGATTAACATAATCGAAAGCCTTATAGACATCACAGAAAATTGTTGCTGTAGAGTAATGGTTGTTCAGATCGAAGTACGCATAGCATCATTTATGGATTTGTTACTCAAAAATCCAAATTGATGGGTAGTAAGTATTTTATATTTAGAGATAAAAGATAGGAGCCTTTTTTAACCAATATTTCAATGATCTGTGATAATGTGGAAAGGAGTGCAATTGGGCGATAGTTCGAAGCTTGGTTTGTATCTCCTCCTTTATGCAAAGGAATAATTATAGTTGTTTTAAGACAGTTTTGAAAAACCCCATTTTGGAATGGCTTGTTAATTAAAGTAGTATGAAGATTTAATCGCGATTCCGGCAGGTTTGAGAACCTTCTCAAAGTAAACCCATTAGTCCCAGATGAGGATTTGTTTTTAATGTCTTTAATTGTACTGCGAAGCTCAGCTAATTCTACAGGCGTAAAGAGGAAACTGAGTAAATTCACATTAGTATTAGAGAGAAATGAAAATAGATCATGAGAAAGAGTTATGGTGTCCATTAAATATTTAGCCACATTTACAAAGTAATTGTTTAGGTTCACAATAGACCATGATTCTTTAGCAACGTTACCAGATTTAGCCACCCTATCATTATAATAAATGTCCTTGGCAGCTTTTATACTCTTATGATAGAGTTTTCTGTAAAGTTTCAAGTAATCATGGAAGAAGACGCTGTCCGAGTATTTTTTTTCATGTGAGATAATGAAGGCAGGAGAACAGGGTTTATTTCTTCAATTTTGATAGACCTAAGAGGAAAGGAGTTGAACGCCAGAGTAGATAAAGTTTTTATAAATCTAGAAAATTCGGAATCGACATCATCAGAGAGGACAACTCAGTCAGTTGTTAGATAGACATAGATGTTTGAAATTTAGAAAATTTTTGTCCGAATAAAACGGCATAATTTGCGCGAAGCATTCTGTTAATCTGCATCATGATGAGAGAAACCCGAATTAAATACAGCACAGTCAACGAACTCTGGATGACAAGATGACACGACTAGCCTAGAGTACTAGAACTAGTTCTAGTTATTCTAGTTGGTGAGTTAATATGCATGATTATACCAAAAGAGTCGAAAATGGACCAAAGAGATTCTTGAGCAGCACACACACTGGAAAAGTCAATATTAAGGTCGCCACACAAAATTAATTTGCTTTTTGAAGGCGGGGACTTAAGCAAGCTCAGTAATATTTGACTGAATATATGCATGTCTGCGTCAGGTGTTCTGTAAATACATAAGCATTATTATAGACGATGGAAAATTCAAATACTTTCTCAGACAATAAATTATCGAACTTAGTTACTGCCGAAAAGTCGTTGTTAGGAGACATAATCGTAGTACCTCCATGAGGTAAATTAGTTCTGTTAAATCTAGTTACTGTAGTATAATTTTTGACAAACACAGGCTCATCAGCATTTAACCAATGTTATGGCCATGATTTCTGCAAAAATCCGAAACAAAAAATAAAACAGAATTATCCAGTAGAGGATTTTAATCTTCGTTAAGGCTATCCTATGGATGAATGAAATAAGCTTGCGATGATTCGAGTGGTGAGACTACTCTAATCGATTTGGATACGATTCGATACATTTTCGGGCCCTGCTTGCTGCAGATGAGGGCACCACTAAACCAAAACTTAAATTATTAACGAATTTTGGAGAAAAGCAAATATATTGTCAATCGTAATAATAAAATTAGCAAGTTGACTATTCATCCTTATTTATATTTTATCTAGTGACTGATTTAATTTTTTTCTAGTAAATAAAAAATTATTATTTTTGAACTACACAAAGATAAAACTCATGCATGCTAGCAATGTGAGACAACCAGAACAGTACAAAATGTCTATACATGCTAAATAATTATTGGTTATAATGCCGTAAGTTTTTAAAGAAGGCTGCCTGATCCAATTCAATGTAAACTGGTGCAATCGGATTAAGTTTTATTTTCTTCAGCAAAAGGAATCTTAATTTAATCATTAACCTTGTCTGCATTAAAAAAATGTGACGTGACTATCGAGCAAAGGCGTATTACCTAAAATTGGCCTAATGTTACATCGATAAGAAAAAATGCTGCTTAAAATTTGAATAAAATATACTGCCTTAATGTAAGCAATTTGTACATGACCTATTTTTGCAATGCCTATCAAGTAGGTAAAGCACTTTCGTACTAAAATTAAAATTTGATGGTGGTATTTACTAAAAATTGTTATAGGTACTTTTCCATTGCGAAGTGGTTTTGATATTGATCTGGCCCATAAAGACACTGGAGTGGAAGGAAGTATTTATTCCAGAAAATTGGAAAAATTCACAAGGTTTTTAATTTTACTTATGTGGTACTTTTCAAGCTTATGACCAATTCTTGAGATAGTGGCCAACAAATTACGAATTTTCGAGAGCCTTATCCTTTATTTGGATTATACATAGTAAAAATGTAAATATTTCCACAACAGCCAGTATGGCTCACAAGAGGTAAGGTTTATACAATTTTAGAGCTGAATGAGTTCTGAATGGTTTGCTAGATCTGATAATAATAATTACTATTAATGTAAAGCCATATCCCTTCGTAATAAACTCGCGATTAATTTAATCATAAACATTTGAATACCGCATTTTATACAGGCTCATATCAAAAAGTGCGTTTATTTCTCGATTCTGTAGAATAATCTGCCTGCAAAATACAAAACTTGACAAAGTCATTTTACAATCCCATCCTTAGAGATCGATGTGATGTTTAACTTTCGATGGTATTTTTAGAAAATATAGCCCTTTTACACATTAAACATACCTATAATATGCAGTCCAAGAACAAGGCATAATTAAATTGTGAATTACGTTGGAAATTTTATTAACAATTAAAATTAGGTGAAAAGGAAAAAAAATAATATCTAGTATTTGCTCCTCTGGCCCTTACGACAGCTTCTAGCGTCATTGCGTTCCATTCTTCTATAAAGGATTTACTGACTCCTCTTATATTTGCGGGTTGGCGTGGTGTGCTTCTCACTGCCATTCTGATCCCACAAATTTTCAACTAGGTTTCAATCAGGGTTCCTTGCAGACCAAACAAACGATTTAGGCCTACTTCGTCTGTATATTGGCTGGCATAGAGCATTTTCGTGCATATAAGTGAAGTCATTCCCAATAAATGGAACATATGGAATACATTCCTAATAGTTTAATATATCCTCTGAATTAGGAGAGTTTTCTAGCCAAACACAAAGTTTAGTTTTTGCTTTAAGAGATATTCCGCCCCACACTATCAGATATCCCCCATCAAAACGTTTCTTCTCTACATATCATCATTGAATCTAGGCACTAGGCATCCCAAGTTTGCCTTCGACAGACTATATGATGTACAAATAAAATCAAATGAGCCTATAACCGAAGGTGCAGTTAACATTTTAGTGGATGCCTCCAATGCCCAGGAAGACTCAATTGGTCTATGGAGGGACACGCAAGCATAGTTCAGTCTGTACATGCCGCTATATCCATAGCTGCAAAATAAATCATCATTACTGGTCCTGAAAAATTATAAACTTACAGCCAGCTCAGTACTAGAATGCCACAGTTCACTGGAGGATGCCGCCCGCGAAAACCGAATTTTTGTATGCTGAGAACATGCGCAGTGCGAATGTTGCAAATTAGCGGATAAATTGGTCAATAAGATAGCCGGTTCAAACGTTATAAGAGCTGGCCCTACAAACCTACCTACCTATCGCGACGTTGATACATATGATAAAAAAAGGTCAACCATGAAGATTTTAGGGCAGGATGAAACGAAACAGCTAACTGTCGACTAGCCAGGAAGCTACTAAGGTACCTCAATGAGTATGCAGCAAAGGCATACCTGGGTATGTCAAGAAAGAAGCTACGACTCATGGCGGGGATTCTGACTGTACACTGCCAGCAAAGGAAACATATTTACATTATGAGATAAAACTTCGAAACAGTAGAGATACTGTTCTGGGATTGCGACGCTGTTTTGGAACTAAAGGAATCCATTTTGGAAGAACGATAGCCAATGATGGCTTTTCTCAGAACAGCCTATTCGGGCAACACTAGGCTGGGCGATGGCATAGTCGGATTGGTTGACCTAAGGAAAATACACAGGAGGACCGCCCTCTCACCTTTTCCAGATTTCAGAATCCAAGCTATCTCTAAAATTATTGCCGCCCATCAAATAGAACTGAGACTCAGCGGAAAAAGTTACATTTTGAACCACTGTTGCTCATCCCAATGAAGTCTTTCTCAGGTAAAATTAAGGCGGGACACGCGATATTGTCCTAGTAGCTGTGGTACTTTCAATGGGGCTCTTGAATTAAGCTCAATTTCCAATATTCTATACATTTAAAAATTATATATGGCTATACATCAATAATAATTTAAATGAAATATATCAACCCCTTCAGAAGTAATTAAACTCTAAATTTGGTAAATATTTTGAACTTGCAAGCAAACATACTTACAAAAATAAAAGATTTTCAAAATGACTACTAAATCATCATGAAATTGCACGTCAGTTAAGTGATGATGCATAGAAGAATCTTCCGTTGTAATTATTAATTTTTATTTTTCATATTAACCACGATATGTTTCCCAAACAATATAATGTAATATTCCTTTTGCATATAAAACCAAATCGGCATTCTTGTTCGATGATTTTAAAACACAGCTTGAACAAAGCTAAAGTTTTCCACTTCCAGTATGTTGATTTATATTATAGATGGACACAGGTGATCATCAACAATCCGCAGATGATTATCATGGTGCCCAACAAGCTGAAAAGGAGAAAGTGTGTTGGGTCTACCAACACATGCTATGCCTAACAAAACTAACTATTACCATGCCTATGACGGTCAGAGAGGAACGAATGGGCAACAAACTGGTAACATCTGAAAACAACAGAGGATAGTTGGTTCACTGACGGCTCCAACACCAATGATGATACAGGAGCAGCTGCATGATATAAAAATGGTAAGGTTGAGCTTAAGTGCTCCCTAGGCAATCATGCAACCATTTTCAGGCTGAAGTTGAAGCCATTTATATAAGTCAATTGAAATATTCTCGTCAAGTCAAGCGGCTTTGAGAGTTCTTGAATCTGGCCGTTTTTCATCCAAGGCAATATGATCTGCCAGGAATTGCTCATCAAACTAAGTAGATAAAATAAACTTGCACTGATCTGTATACCTGGACATACAAGATATGGAGGCAACAAAAGCGCTGATGCTCTTGCAATGCAAGCGGCCGCAATAGCCATCATAAAACCAGAACCAGTACTGACTGGGAAGAGCTTACAACACACCTAATGAAGCCCTCTCCAGCAGCAATTTGCAGACAAATGGTGACAGTTCCCGGGCCAAATTCAATCAAAGATGGCAGTAAATCTGCCATCAGGAGTGAGAACTAGACAACTACTTGAACTTGGCCGATAGCAGGTACAGGTTGTAGCATTTACACTGGACATTATCGGCGAAGAAGTCACGTGAACAAGATAGAGCTTTCCAAGGAAATGGAATACCGCTGGTGCTTGGAGGACGAGGAAACAATGAAGTATGTTTTATTCCACTGTCCAGCATTGAAAGGAACCAGACAAGCAGTGTTTGGATATTCTCAAATTACACTTGTAGATTTGAAAACTATCCACCCCAGCCCCAGAAAGCTAATCGATTTCATGAAAAAGATCAAGCCTTTGGCTTAGTGGAAACTTCAGATGCGATGGAGGTCCCCATGAGGGCCCTCTCACGAATACGAAATACGAATGTTAATACTTGTTTCAATTGTACCCTTTTAAAGTAATCGACAAAAATCTTGTTAGTATTTTAATTTAATTGTCACATATCCATTTTCGAAAATAAGGCCCCTATTTTATCACACTCTTATACTCTAAACGATTTTTACGATGGGACAAAGAAGATATAACGTCCGACAATAATAAAAGTTAAAATAAATTGATGGAGTACCCAGGGCAGCAATACATAAAGTAAAAAATTCTCGTCCAGATGCTTTCTTTCCAGGGAGATTAATAAACTTGGGAAAACTGCCAAAGAAAAATTAGGAAAGTTTTGAAAGGACTAGGCGTCAGTGGCGCGACGACAAATCATGTGGCGTGATGAGTTTTTGAGGGTCTGTTTTTACAGTCATCTTTAAGCAAACGTTAGAAGAGTATAATGGATTTTTTGATTAAGTTTGAGAAGAGTTAATAATAACTTGATGCATCGATTCAATACACACACATACATATAGAAAGAAGCACAAGTTAGATTAGCTCTAAGGCTTAACTCACTTTAAATTAAAAGAAAAACGATCCTGGGAACATCTGCGTGAAAGTATCTGTAAAACAGGGACATCTCGGCCACATGTCTGCGGTGTCCCAGACTATCTAAATTCCGGTCAACTACGGATCGTGGACGAGACGCACAGCTCTCTTCTGAATGGAATCCAGCAGCTTTAGGGTGTGCTTTGGTGTGGCACCCCTGATGTGTGAGCAATGTTTTAAGCACGGTCTTATTTGCGCTTTGTAGCGCAAGAGCAACTGCTGCGGTGTATACGGTTTTTTGTTGCGAAATAGCGCACCAAGCTGCTGGAAGGCTGATTTTACGATGTTGGAATCGTAATAATGCTAGGATATATTGCTGTTGACCGAGACACCAAGAAATCTGATTGACGAGGATGAAGGAATGGTCGATCCTGCCATAATGATGTCAGGGCCCGGCGTATTGGCCCTCTTGATAACCGTGGCTGCTTGGGTATTTGCTGCATTGATCTAGACCAACTTTTGTCGCCTCAAGTTTGAACTTTCTCCAGATCTTGATTAGTTGCTGTAATCTGCTCCTGTCTGCGGTGATAAGTCTCAGTCGTTCGTAAAGGTTTTTCTGATCTAAATTGGGAGACATGGGTACTGTCATCTGCAAAACTGTAAACAGGACTATTCGTTTCGGTCAGCAGGTCATTAATATAGATGAGTAACAGAGTTGGTGAAAGTATTGCGCCCTGAGGCACGCCCGCGTTAATGGTTAATGTGTATGCGATGCGTACGTCAACTGCATCGTGCAGAGATCGGTTCTTGAGGAAACTGGCAAGCTGGCTGCAGAGAGAGACTGGCAGTCCGAAGGACGGTAGTTTGTTGAACAATCGGTCATGCCAAACTCTGTCCAATGCCCTCGAAATATTCATACTCTAAGAATGAAACGATAAATAACAAATAACACTATCTAAATAATTTTTGTTAGAGAAATTAGATTATTAATTACTATTAAACAGATGTCTTGTATCATATGCGGTGCTCCGAATATTTTCACGAATTATGATCGCTGCAGCTTTAACAAGACGTTCTTCCTTCTCATTTTCCGCTTTTTCTATATACCAACTATTGATGAGCTTTATACCCGAACCACGAAAACACACAACTGTTGGCCTACTTCGCATGGCGGCAAACACAACACCATGACAGAGAATCGAACAACGCGATTAAGATTTTGTACCTATTTAGCCAATGATAACCATGTAATTTTATGGAATTTGTCTTCACTTTTCTAGCATTAACCAACTTCAGACATCATTTCTGAGATTAGGGGTCTATGTAGGTAAAAAAATTATAGAACATAAATGATGCAGAATTTTATAAAGAGTTATTTAAGCTCTATTAATTTTTCTGGTCAGGGTAACAGTTTTCGAGAAAATTTTTAAAAACTAGCAGGAAGTACCATTAGGGGGTAGTTTTTGAAGCAAAAGGGGATGAAGCACCCTCCTGAGCGCTGGGAACTCTTTTGATCTATAATTGGATGTCTATTAAGACTCTGTACCGAAATTTTCAAAACTTTATAAATTATTTCTTTTAGATGGCATTGTTATTGCTAATTTACGTCGACTAGTCTGTTATGAAATTATTTTGTTCTGTGTCCTCTGGAAGTGGAGAAAGAAGTCACACATGTGCTTGTCTAAAAGTAAATATTTAATATTAGGGGAGCTTCATTTCGAGGATATGACTGTCGATAACATTGGACTCGCTAGTTAATTAATTTTATAAGATATATGTCTTGGGTTCCTGCATATAAATATTCTTGGAGTTATTGCATTTTAATAACTAAATTCCTAGACTGTACGTCTTAGAATGTATCCAAATTTTCGGCCCTTGGCCCATTTCCCAGCTTCAATTGAGATTTCAGGCAAATAAGTGTGCATTTTTACATACCTCAAAGACTATACTCATCGATTTGATTTTTTTCTATAAAATCTATCATCAAATCGACGAACATTGCTCCTAATCCCTTGAAAACTTTTCCGAAGCTAATCCATTTTTCCAACTTTAAACTTTTTTCAATGAGATTTCAGTTGATTCAAAATATCTGCATATTTAATCTAAATGGCATGTCAAAATGTTACAACTTATATTGGTTTCAATTTATTAGACATGCGTCAAAAGAAAATTTTCGTACATGTAAAAAAAAACTAGAAAAATAAAGCAAAAATCTTCATTGTTTGCACCTAGACATCGATGTTTTTCCATGCGAAGGAGCTTCGAACTGGTGATCAAAATGATCCCTTGGCTTACCTCTTCTATAGTTTTTTCATATCATGGTGCGCTCTTGCCGCCTGTCATTACTGTCTAACAGGCGTTGACAGGGGCGGGATGAGCATTATAAGATCCTTTACACAAATAGTGCACTATATAAAAATCGGCCTTTCCTATTGGTCAATCCGCATGGCCCTCCGCTCGCTTCGCTCGCTACGGGGGATCAAGATGAGGAAACTAACCAGGTGCTTACCCAAGACATACCCAAAATCAAGAAAAAAACTGTTTATAAACATAATATTTGAATAAAAAATAAAAACCAGCAACGGGGTTCGAACCTAGGTCGTCCAGGTGAGACCCAGCTATATAAACCTCTACACCACCAGAGCCCTTGATAGAAATCGATTGTATCACACAGACATATCGTAATACGAGATGGATCGACCAATAGGCGAGGTCGATTTTTACATACTGCACTATTTGTGTAAAGGATCTTTAAATGCGCGGGATGAGGCGGACCATATCCTGAGAACATCTGCCGTGAAAGCATATGAAAAACAGGGACATCTCGGCCACATGTCTGCGGTGTTCCAGACTATCCAGATTCCGGGTCAACTCCGGGTCGCTGACGAGAAGCACACCTCTATTCCGAATGGAATCCAGCAGCTTTAGGGTGTGCTTTTGTGCGGCATCGGCACCCCAGATGTGTGAGCAATATTCTAAGCACGGTCTTATTTGCGCTTTGTAGAGCAAGAGCAAATGCTGCGGTGTATACAGTTTTATGTTGCGAAATAGCGTACCAAGCTTCTGGGAAGCTGCTTGTGCGATGTTTGTAACGTGGTCATGCCAGGACATATAGCTGTTGACCGAGACACCCAGAAGTCTGATTGACGAGGAGGAAGGAATGGTCGATTCTGCCCTAATTATGTCAGGGCCCGGCGTATTGGTCCTCTTGATAACCGTGGCTACTTGGGTATTTGCTGCATTGATCTAGACCAAATTTCTGTCGCCCCAAGTTTGAACTTTCTCCAGGTCTTGATTAATTGCTGTAATCTGCTCCTGTCTGCGGTGATAAGTCTCAGGCGTTGGTAAAGGTTTTTCTGATCTAAATTGGGAGACAAGGGTACTGTCATCTGCAAAACTGCAAGCAGGATTATTCGTTTCGGTCAACAGGTCATTAATGTAGATGAGGAACAGAGTTGGTGAAAGTATTGCGCCCTGAGGCACGCCCGAGTTAATGGTGAATGTGTCTGAGATGTATCCATCAACTGTAACGTAAGGACATCGGTTCTTAAGGCAACTGGAAAGCCAGCTGCAGAGAGAGGCTGGCAGTCCGAAGGAAGGCAGTTTGTTGAGCAGTCCGTTATGCCAAACTCTGTCTAATGCCATCAAAATATACACGTTTGGCAAAAAATCTTTATCCATACGATTTTAATGCGATAACAGAGTACGTTAAATACGAGACTTAAAGTTAAAAAGAGAAAGAGACGGAATTCCCCTGGTTTCCCCTACTCCCCTTCCATTCAGCAACAAACGCGCGGACGCTCTCGCATAGGACGACCTTCGTTGGCGACGAAGACCACCGAGGCAGATCGACGAACTTTCTGTATTACGGCGTTGCCGAACTTGGTGAAAATTCATCAGATCAGGTGATTTTGAGAAGGTTTTGTTGATCGGTGAAAATTGTTTATTTTATAGGTCAAATCTGGTGATTTATGGAATATTGTACAATTTACATTTTTTTCTGTGCGGATTGCAGTCAAATAAAAACCTCTATTGTATTGCACGTATTTTGGTAAATTTATACTATAACGGCATACAACGCCAGCTGGGATTTTTTAGAGTTCGGAACTTCCCTGAAAACTGCGTTACCCTAAAATATAAAAATAATTCGCGTCTACCTACCGCAATTTTTAGCCTTCACGCATGCGTACGCGCTATTTCATATAATTTTCAAAGTTATTTTTTCTTCATTTGCATTGCATTGCCTTGGGTTGGATTGGGTTAGTTTTGTTTGGTTGCGCCCCCGGAGCGAGCGAAGCGAACGGATGGGCACTTGTGAAGTGAAATATTAGAACGACAACAGTGGGCTGCTGCGAAATGAGCAGGTCCGAAGGTCGAAAATTTGCGATAGGTACACGCGAATTAAAAATAAAGTCCGAGCATCATATTTCCGCTTTGCTTGCGTTGAGTCTTGCTCTTGAATTATTTCCTTCCCCTACCTATTAATTTCGACATATTATTCGTCATTTAGGAATTTTGCAATTTAAGAAGACCCATTGTTGGCTCATTGCGTATGACGCTTTGTTCTACTGGTTTTTTAAATTGTACTGTGTTGTTTGTTAGATAGAGAGTGTTGTTGCAAAATAGTAACATTGATACAAGTTTGGACTGCATTCAGGCAAACAAACGAAAATAACCAACATTGCTTTTGCTACAATATTCCAGATAAGCTTTTGGTTAAACGTTCTGCATTCATTTATAGTAAAAGATGAAGTAGTTGTATAAATATCGTATTCAGTTTAAATTTTTATTGAACAGGTATGTCATGTTAGGTTAAAGTTAAGTTTGCAATGCTAAACGGTTAATGTTTTCGTTCCATTGAATACATAGAACCATTCCCAATTTATTTTTCTTTTTAAATTAAGTTTTTAATCAGATTTGGGTGGAAATTATGAATTATTATTTTTTTTGTAACCAATTTGTTAAAAAAAAAAACATAACTGCTGATAAAATCTGGTCAAATCTGACAACTTTTCAATTCGCAGAATCTGGTGAAATCTGACAATCGCCTGGCAACACTGTCTGTAAGCGCATAGAAACAGGTCAAACAGGTTATTTTATTTTGCATCATTTCCGCACAGCCTTTTGTAATCAATAATTTTAAAATCACTGTTGTATTTTCGGATAGAACAGTGATTAAAAGTAACCAAGAAACAAAGAAAATTTCGCAAAAATCGTAAAAATGAAGTATGCCAGAAATAATCTGTCCTCAGCGACGTGTCCCTTACTAAACTAAACTAA
This sequence comes from Pissodes strobi, assembly GCA_016904865.1. NCBI lineage: Eukaryota > Metazoa > Arthropoda > Insecta > Coleoptera > Curculionidae > Pissodes > Pissodes strobi. Next base: position 12,022 of record JAEQML010058453.1, on the reverse strand, counting down.
ACTAAACTACTAAACTCGAATCAGACGGTCGCCGACAGCGAAGGCCGAGTGACCACGCCTTGCTGGAAGGGGAAAGGTGCGCAAGGAATGGCATACGTTGTGTCTCTTTTTAACTTTAGGTCTCGTATCTAACGTACTCTGTTATCGCATTAAAATCCTATGGATAAAAATTTCTTGCCAAACGTGTATAACGCAATCGCTCGAGACTCTACGCAGTACTCAATTGCCAGACTACACGACAGAAGTGAAAGCCATATTAAAAATTGAATAAAACTTTAAAAAATATATTTGAGGGCATTGATCCCAGTAATTTTCGCATGTGTTAAGCCACTCATGGAAATAAGTGTATCAATAATGAATATGAGTATATAGATCGGTATAATACAAGTTTGTTGTAATAATGATTATAATTTCACAGTTAGGTAGATGATTTCAATATATTACAGATACTGATTGTTTCTCTCTCTTGCTTGGCTTACGCATACTTGAGCCGAGTTTATCCGAATGAGCGTTCCATAGCCGAACCTGACATCTCTTGAAGTGCCAAAAGGAGTTTTCACTTCAAAATTCTAGATTTAGACTGTTCGGTTCATTTGAAATTACACGTTCCTTTATATAATCCCATAGAAAAAATTAAGAGGAGCAGGATCCGGTAAACGTTATGGCCATTCTGTCATTCTACGACGTCCAAGCTAGGGCCCAGAAAATTCTCACATAAGTAAATAAATAAGCAAGCAAGTATTTTTTTTCCGTGAATCTATATTGAATATTATACCTTCCAACTCTCTCTTGACAAGATCGCTGCATTCCCCGGCCTATGATTAGTTTGTGTTCTGCGATAGGTATACATTATAACCATATTCGTATCGACCTCTTGCCTATGTTAAATGTCTGGCTTGATTCATTTTGCTCTTAATTTAAATTCGCATTAATCAAAAAGCTTAGTTTCCAACCATGTCAGTCAAGTTATCTCTTCAGGAGCCCTTTTAAATATTTTTCCGAATACAAATTGACGAGAGGGCAAGATAGAGCATCCTTGCAGAATATACCACTGAGTATTTATGCAAACTACTGACATTTCATGTCAGTATCAATTCGCTAGCTAGCCCCCTCCTCCATGTCTCATACATAATATTCTCATTTTATAACGGCAGAACTGCCGATATTTAGTCGAGTTCTCGATTTTTTTCTTTAACTCCTCTCAGTGCCATGAGCCCCATAAAACACTGAAATGCACTAATAACAACATTATATTAACGTTTAACAATTTCTCTATCGGTAGTAAAATATAAAAATATTTATTGGTTTTCACCATCTCCACCTCTGTTAATAGCGACAAAGCAGCTGTTCAGTTTGAAACCCTTACCTGAGCGCCGAGAAATATGCCCCGTCTCATTTCGTGGCCTTAAAATTTTTAATTATATACGTCAATTCCGAGTTTCGATTAGTTTCTCAGTTTCCGGGCTCTTTTTAATAAGTGCCATTTATTAGCTAGAGTTGTATTTCAGATCTACACTTAATTTCATTTATGAAACACGAAAAGTTTATTGCGCTCTTTTTTTATTTAGTTATATGGAGACACAATAATTAAAGAACAGATGCAATATTATATTTATTTATTAAACTTCAGAATGTTTTTGTATATTATTCAATGAGAACTATTTTATTTTCTTACATATTCTGCCATATGTAAAAGACCTTAATGATTTAATGAGATTTGAGCTTACATAAAGGAATGATTTAGTAACGGTCAGGAAATAATAACATATTTGATTGTTAATTAAAGCTAAATTTCATCCACCATTTTGCTATTTGAATTATTAATTTTCATTCACAATTCTGTTTCAAATTGTAGGTGTATAGTTATTGATTAAATTTGAAAATAAGGCACATTTAAAAATGTATATTAATCATAGTACATAGTATATGAATAGTTTTACCAATTAATTCCGGGTAAAATCCAGCAAATCACATTTACATCTCGCTGTAGTAATCTGACCGTCTGTTATGAAATTATTTGTTTTTGTCCTCCGGAAAGGGAGAAGGGAGTCACACATGTGCTTCTCTAAAAAAAGGGGGCGGGTTTAGGAGTTTGAACTGCATTTCATTAGCTACCCATAGACCAGCATTCTTTCCTGCGGAAATGTAGAATCTCGCGGGAAAGAACGCCAGTTAATGAGTAATAAAATGATAGATCCGCATACCATCTTTCTTGTCACGATATACCGACGTTCAAGCCCGAGAAGATTGATACCCATACATCAGCGTTCTTTCCCATGGGAATGCCGAATTTCGCAGAAAAGAACGCCAGTTATTGAGTAATGAGAGGAACAGTGTCCTCCCAGATGATTAATTTGTCCACTATAGAACACTCTTTCCTGTCACAGGCGCTTTGGTTAGAAATAACTGGAGAATATGATTTTTACGTTAGTGGCCTCTAAGCAGATTATTTTCCCCGCAAAATATGAGACGACTGAACGAGGGGAAAATTTGAGAGGAAAGATTGCACGAAAATTATTTGTGTTAGGGGGCGATCAAAGTTATATTATTCCTGTAATATTTTGAAAGGAAAGAACGCTAGAAGAATGAATGCCGGTAATGAACGCTGGGTAGCCATTCACTAAATTCTTAGACGGTACGTCCTGGCGCTTCGTGGTTTGTATGCTTCGAGGTCGTTTAGGAATTCAAAACTTTCCTTCATTTAGTTCGTTTCAGTTTTTCTTAACTTTCTTAAAAGAACCGGGGTTGATTAGGGCTTTTAAAAGTGTAAAATATAATGAAATATCTATGAAAATAAACTTAAAACGTATCACTTTGGAATAATTAATCTTACCTTATTTTATAATTTATTCATGATGGAAGGTATTTGTAGGTTTATCCCATCATAAAATCCCATATTATTTCGCTTCTAAATTAATATTGCATAATATCTCATCAAACTTTATTATTTTCTTTGCATAGCTATGCCAACTTGGGAAACAAATTGTCATCTGGACCCAGAACCGCATTATGTGCTCCGAACCGATCCGATTATCGATCTCATATTTAAAAATGTTTGTTTTTGGGCCCTTTTGCTGTGTTGGTGTCGCTGTGCAACATGGTTGATTGGCGAAAAATGATAAAACTTGAGTCGTCTTAATTGCAAGTTGTCATAGGCAACGTAATGAAATGAGGAAACCGAAAGAATTTTATGACTAAAATGTGGATGAAGCTCCTAGGAATTGACTAGATTAGATTTTGTAGGAAAGCTTCCGGTTAAGGTTGCGCGTAGCCTTCCTTCTATCTTCTCCAGTGGAACATTGAATAAAGCTCACTTTTGAAAGGTCTGTCATTGCGGGTATTAGTGAGATATCGCGGTAAAGAGGTTTTGTGGAGATCGTCTACTCGACCTATGTTAAGTCTTAGGCCTTGCCATATTATTGTTTTTGTTGTATTGTTTTATTGGTGCCTAGACTCACTCCGTAACTGAGATTTTCCACTGTTCTCGCCGCAGGTGAATTACCTTTTGATTATCTTTGTATCACCATGTTGCATCTCCATGTGGTAGATTACTAATTTTGAAACAGGTAAAATATTGATTTTCCTTTGTTATTTTGTTTTTCGCTGCCTGTAAATCTTATTTACCTTGGATTTTAAGCAAAAGCTATCAATATATTGGTTTTTTTATACGCGAAGACTCCTTCCTTCTTTGACCCTCCCTCATTTCCCCGTCCTTCAATTAATGCATTAACGCTAATTTAGATTCACGCTAACTTGAATTTCATGAGCTTGTTTTCTTTAACATATTGTAATCACAATTTTACTAACCAATATACCGCCCAAGTGGTCTCGAGAATTTTGAACCGAACATGATCATGTCCTGGGCAGTTTAAGAACTATTTATTACTATTTATGTTAACCTAAGTTTCCTGTTCTAACATAGGTAATTATTATTTGTAGTCATGCCTGTTGCTCGACAAGCGGTTTATTTTGCTTATCGCAATTGATTAATTTTTTTACTAAATCATTCAGTTTGCTAACCATTCACTGGGCCAGCTTATTTCTTTTTTTTATTGGCATATTAACTTACCACTCATGTTCATTTAATTTCACTTATATTACTACAGATAATTATTGGTAACTACACTCGTCTTTGATTAACGTTTTTTTATTACTTGGTCTCGGTTATTTGGCATAACAGGTACTTTGTTTTGCATAACAATTAGCTAAATATTTTTTAACTTTAATTCAGTAAGTTCTTCAACCTTTTTTTATAGCTTTTCCTGTTAATAACACAAGTTGCTTTTTTGCTGTACGTCAGCGATATACTGATTTGTTTATTTACTTCAAGTGAAGTAAATTGCCTTAGGTAGTATTTATATCAAGTAATTCAATTACATACTATATTGTCTTTAAATATTAAGCTTTTCCTTTAATATAGTCGCTACTACTTATTATAGTTTTAATTTTAATTCACTTGAAGTCAAGTTCCTTTATATATATTTTTTCATTTGTAACAATACGAATCAATTACCTTCTAGTACTAATGTTCAAAAAGTCAAAAGGGAAGTAATTGGTAACTATAATTTTGTTCAATTATTTGAGCTTAATGTTTTAATTTATTTCTGTCTTAAATTGGTTTAATTCCTTTGTTGGTAAATTTTTGACGCCGAACGGTGTTTTTATTATTTATATTTTTTTGTTGCGAATCCTAAGCCAAAACGAGTTCCATATTACAACCTGGAAATTGTCTCACTTGTGTTGTACAGAAGTTGGTGGCGCCTTCAGATATATCCTATTCTCTGACATTTAAGTTAAGGCCTAATTTGCACGCTTTGGAGGCAGGTCGTTCTAAAAGGGCGTTGTAATTATTAAGACAAGATTTCCATTGCAAATGGGGAAGCAGGCTTAATAAGAATTGCTCTAACAATGGTAATCATTCTTCTTCTTTTCTTCTCTAAGTGCCATCTACGCTGCGAAGGTTGGGAATCGTCAGGGTAATTCTTATTTTTGAGACCGCAGCTCTAAATAGTTCATTGTTACTGCATCCAAACCACTCCAGGTTTTTTAGCCATGAATATCATCTCCTTCCTACAGACCTCTTTCCTTGGATTTTTCCCTGCGTAATAATTTGTAGCATTCGATAGTTTTCTCCACTCATGACATGTCCCATATACAGCAGTTTTCTTCTCTTAATTGCTGGGATTACTTATCTGTCCTTATGCATACGTCTCATTACTTCCACGTTGGCTATTCTCTCTAACCATGAAATCTTCAACATTCTCCGATATATCCACATCTCAAATGCCTCTAGTCTCCTCACGTCGGTTACCTTCAGCGCCCAGGCTTCCATTCCATAATATAATACAGACAGCACATAGCATCGCATCAGTCGTATTTTTAATTCAAGGTTTAGGTCTCGGCAGAAGAAAAGCCTCTTCATCCTTTTACTTCCGTCCTGTTCGATTCTGATTCGAATTTCTTGGGAACTGTCATTGTTTTCATTAATGGTCGTGCCTAGGTATTTGTATTCTCTTACTCTTTCAATAGGTTGATTCTTCACATATATCCTACGAATATTCTGAGTTGTTTTTGTTATCAGCATATATTTTGTTTTACTTATGTTCAGTGATAGTCCATATTCTTCTCTTCTTGCTTTCTATTAATTTGCGTCTGTAGGTCTTCATGTGTACCAGCTAAAATAACTGTATCGTCAGCGTACCTAAGATTATTTATTGTCGTGCCGTTAATTTTAATGCCTATGTTCTGATCATCCAGTGCCTTATTTACTATGTTCTCCGAGTACAGATTAAAGAGCATTGGTGAAAGAATACACCCTTGGCGAACACCAATCTGTATTTCTATTTCTTCTGATGTCATGTCTTCTATTCGTACTGCTGCTTTTCGGCCATAGTATAGGTTTGAAATTATTCATATGTCTCTGAGGTCCATCCTTTTCTCTACTAATGGTCAGGTCTCACTTTATCAAATGCTTTATTGTAATCTATGATGCAGGCGTATATGTCTTGATTTACGTTAGTCATCTTTGTGATAGGATATTGAGTGCAAATTGTTTCAAATTCGATCTTGGTCGATTTTCTAAACAAACAGGGAGTCCTCCTAGGCACTATAATTTATCATAGGGGCAAGTCCTTATATGATTTTGTAAATGAAACAAAAACCTTTAGCATTATATGAATATTTTAGTATTTTTTTTACCTGAAAATAACTGGAAGCTCATAAATAAACAAAATATAAACATTAATGTACATTATGCTACGATATGGACCATATCAGTCGATGCTAAGTATCAAACTTGCAGAATATCACAAGAATTGCATTGAGCATTGAGCATTTATTTCCTATAAATTCACAATTCTAACGCTACTTACTAGCCTTAATCTATCAGCTATAGAGCTTCTAAGTACTAGGTAATACCTTGAGCACATGCTCTTCAGACAACCCTACGCAGTAGGGGATAGACTACTTGCTAATAAGTGACAGCAATCCCATTTTGTATTCAAATTCCTTAGGCGTACCTTTCAATCGTGCTGCAATGTTTGTTAACATTATATATTGTTGGGCTTAGCATCTTATGTTTCAGTGTGATAATAACGTATAAATAAATCTGTAGGAAAAATGTGAGAAAAAACCTACTTAGTAATGACAACACAACATTTAAAATTTACATTATGTACATATTTAAGCGCTATCCTGATCTAGGAGAGCAAATTGCAATGAAAAGGGTATTAAAAGTTATAGTTGTTGATATCAGTTCAAAAGAATTTAAGGGTTGATTGCAAGATGGCTTGCTTATTGCCTTCGCAGGCATCTAGCATGTCTGCGAATGCCTCGAGAGCTTTGAAAAGCTCGTTCATGTCTACTAAGGAGTTAATTCGATCAGTTACTGACTGTAATCTAGTAAAAGTATTAACTGTTGCTGTATCGCCTAATGGTGTGAGATTGCTGTTACTTACATTGTTATGAACTCGTGCACGTTCGCGGTTAGCACTAACGCTAGCACTGTCACGGGCACTGACACTTGCACTGCTTGTTTTTAGCTGTGGAAAGTCTGCGTTGTAGTTGTCTTCGTCGTTGGTTCTCGTTCCGGACCTCTGCCATGCAGGTCTGGTCGGTGGCGGTGCTGGTTTATAGGTTTTACCAGTGGCTGGTTGTGGTCGCTGTAGTTGCTCTACCTTGTATCGATATACAGGACATTCCACGTCAATTGACCTGTGCTCTCCATCGCAGTTAGCACACTTTGCTGTATCGCTACTGCATTTAGTTATTTGGTGTCTGCCTGCACATCTGGAGCAGCGCCAGGGCCGTTTGCAGTAAGTCCAAGCGTGCCCAAGTCCCTGGCACCGCTTACATTGCATTATAGGCTTGGACGCCCTACGGTAGTCCCAAGAGATGCGTACTCGCATCAGGGTCCTGCATTTTTGGTTTAAATGTTTCAAGTTGATTCCGGCCTCTGTTACGACTAAAAAGAGGGGGTTGCCGTCTTCTTCATGGGATATACTTCTTTAACAATCATGTCATATTCATCGATAAGTGCGTTTCGAATCTCCTGCGCTTGTATGCCTCCGTCCAGTCCTTTCAGAACAAAGACATGAGTTCGTGAAGACTTTTCGGCGTAGCTGTGATAGCCGATATCTTCAGCGTCGAAGAATCTTTTTAGATTGTTCCGGTCCTTGTGATCACTACACCAAATAATGATCGAGTTTCTTGTATATTTGAGTTTGTAATCTTTAATCTGCGCACAACGCAAGGTGGCAGCAAAGTCATGGTGGTTTTCGAGGCCTCCGTGCGTTACTATCGGCGGGGGTGCAGCTGGCTTCGCGCGAAGAGGAGTCTTCGGTTTCGAGACAGAATGCCGCGGCTTAGCCGCGGCTGCGGAGATTTCAAGCGACGAGTCGGGACTGTCGTCTTCTTCCTGGTCGCTAAGTGGTTGAAAGCGATTACTTACTTTTACTGATGGTGCACCGCTAGTGTCAGTGTAGACCTGCCTTATGGTACGCTTAAATTTCAGGGATTTGAGAGGCACCTTGAACGGAGGGTTCGAGTAGGTTTGTTCAGGGGGTATATCCAGGGGCGTTCCCGACGAGGAGGCCTGGTCTGTGGGAGGAGCCACTTCGGTGACGATGGGCGGCGCTAAATTTCCGATACTGTCTGTGAGAGACCTTTTTGCGGTAGTGTTTTTTCCTGCTGCGTGGCCACATCGGTCGTCTGGAGGTCGCGTATCGCGCTACCTTCGAACACGCCGCTTTTTTCGCTGATTTTTTGTGTTTCTGCACTGATCTTCTTCTTTTTGGAATATGTGAGAGATGAGTCGCTTTTTCCCTTTACAAGTACGAGTGGTGGCACTCTTTTTGGCCTTTGGCCGCAATTTATTTTACATTCAACGGCTTTTCGGGTTGCTTTGAGCTTCTTTGGGTGGGCTTCGCGTGTGTGCGCTATCCCTTTATAAAAAGCTTCCTCTAGCTCTTCTTGCGGGCGATCGTTAGCGTCGGCAGTTATTGCGAGCCAGTGCTGGCACTCTCTGCATTTTGGATTTCCACGGAAAGTGGTTGTGAGTTTCTCCACTTCCTTAAGAGTCTTGGATCTTTCACTTTGAATGGACGAGTCATGCGACAACTCGGATGCGTCGTCGCCCGTCTCTGACATTGCGGTTGGGTCTGGGGATCCGTCCTCAGAAACTGAAAAAGTGTAAGATTCTTGATCCACTATCCGAAATTGTGAACAAATTCGGGCTAGATCCTAGAAAATACGGTGGAAGACACCTCGGCAACTAAAACAGCCGGCTTAAAAACACACGGTATTCGGTTTAAGTCGCGTGAGAGCACGTTTGCAGGAGACCGCTCGAATCCGTGCGCACTTGGAGACGGTCAAATGCGAACTCAGGGTCACAAGAATAATACCTTAAAAGCTAAAGCATTGCATAAACTATTGTATCCATTAGGATTATAAACATAATCTTGCAGCTAAGTACAGTTAAATGTTCATTAATGTTCCTGCGGAACTGCTACGTGTGAGCTGGGTTAGCTGAGATAACTTTGAGATGCAATATAGTAATGTACAGGGTGGCCCGTTTAAGAGGGGGTTGGAAAAAAAATTAAATACAAAATTTATTCCTAATAAAATGATCTTTATTTTTTTTGTATTGTTTTAATCGTCACTTTTTTTATATACAGGATGGTCAAAGAAAGTTACACTTTTTTAAATGAAACACCCTATATTTTATTACATTTTTGGATTCTACTTAAAATTCTAAGCATATTTGTTGCATGATGTTATACCTCTAGAGATAGTAGTTTCACAGCTATAAACAGTTGAAAATCGGTACTTTGGCTACTTTTCACCTTGGTAACAGGAAGACCATTAAAGATGGAGTAAAATGAATTCCACATTCCTATCTTAACTTTCCAAGAGCTATCTGATGGTGCTAACTGATGGTACCTACAGAGGTACCAGATTTGGTACCCATGGTACCACCTGCCAATTACTACCGTCAAATAGCTCTTGAAAAGTTAAGATAGGAATATGAAATTAATTTTACTTCATCTCTAATGGTCTTCTTCTAACCAAGGTGAAAAGTAGTCAAAGTACCGATTTTCAACTGTTTATATCTGTGAAACTACGAACTCTAGAAGTATAACATCATACATCAAATAAGCTTAGAATTTTAAGTAGAATCCAAAAATGTAATAAAATATATGGTGTTTCATTTAAAAAAGTGTAACTTTCTTTAACCATCCTGTATATAAAATAGTGACGATTAAAACAATACAAAAAAAATAAAGACCATTTTACTAGGAGCAACTTTCGTATTTAATTTTTTTCCATTCCAGCCCCCGTAGTTTTCGAGATAAGGTATAGGCCCCTCTTAAACGGGCCACCCTGTACAAGAAACAATAACAGGATAAATATTACCTTGATGTCCACCTATAAGCTACTATGTACACTATGTTCACCAATTGACGAGCAACGTTCAATCGTTCAGCAGTTTATCTTCCAGCACATGGGGAAAATCACTTAAAAAACACTTGCTGGTCTCTTGCTAGCTAGTTCAATTTCTTGCAAATAAGAATGACTTGAATGTAATGGTTTGAGATGGTATGCAATTATCGCATAATAGCATGACATGGATGCCTTTGTGAAATGCGTTTTTTTGGTACACACATAAATGATTATAAAACACGCTATGCAGGTAGCATAGGTAACCTGCAATCCATGTAGTGAAAAATGCATATGTGAGAATTAGTGAGATCTTTATATTATAATAAAGCATAGAGGATATTGGCAGGCAGGGTGCCGGGTACGCTAATAAAGCGTCTTACTGACTACGAGAATATTGGCAGACAAAGTGCCGGGTAATCTTTATATTAGAATAAGGCCAGAGTATAACAAAACAATATTATACTCTGATAAGGCATAGAGAGAATGAATCCCCATGGACGAGACCAATGGAGACGCTAGTACAGCGATGGTACAGCGCTGACTGAGAGATAATGGCAGACAGGGTGCCGATAAATACCTTTACTTGCAGGCTTGAGACGACGACAAAGAACTGTCGCAATGGCAGGTTACCACAATGTCACTTGAATAGATATTTAGAGAGATTAGTGGATCTCAAAATGTGAAATCTGCCTGGCATGGCCGATGGCAGGCCATGCCGGCGGGAGCGCGCTTCAGCGCGACTGTTTGGTTGGGGTTAAAGATGCTAGTGAATTCTAGAACATGAGAGCTAGATCAACTCGAAGGAGTTGCCACCGCTCTTTGTCACCGCCCCTTCTGGCGGGATAATCTACATCACTACGGAAATAAAAGGGGCAAATAATGTAAGTACTGGGCAGTTATATAAAACTTGCCGTCAGCGATTGTCTAAAATAACCTTATGAATTTTAACACAAATTTGGTCGAAATACGTTAACTAGTTTTTATGAAATTCGATTATTAAAGATCGGAATTTTAGGGACCCCTAGAATTATAGTTAGGAATTTTTAGGTTGGGTGAAGTGGCTATCCTGTAGGCTAGCGCTGTGATTGGTCGGGTTCAGATTAGTAAACGTTGTTGCAACAGATGGCGCCAGGAATATCGCCGGGGTACAGTGGCTTTTCTGTAGAAAGCGCTGTGATTGGTCAGATGCCCTTCGAGGCCGCTTTACTTTTAGCATGTGTAATTGGTCGATGCTTTTAGCTATTTAGACTGGCTGATGCAGTGGATAAACGTTGTAACAAGAGATGGCGTTAGTAGCATCGCTAAGGTTTTAAAGATTTCTATGGAATGCGAACGCAGTGGCCTGGAATGTTAACATTGTACAAAATTAAATCGTTAGATTTGAAGACGTGTTCAAATGGTTTTTGAACACAAATAGTGCTTCCCTTGTTCCTAGGCCTTTACGGAATCCAAACTGTGTATCGCTAATATCTTCATCCAGTTTCCTGAACATTCTATTGTACACCGCCTTCAACAGGACTTTCAATGTGTGAACCACCAGGGTTATTGTACGGTAGTCAGAGCAATGCCTGGCATCTTCTTTTTTGAAAGGGTTATAAAACTTGATAGCAACCATTCATTTGGTATTACTCCTGTTTGAATATATGATATTGATTAATTCTACCAAAATATGAATCCGGTCTGCCTCGATCAGTTTAAGGACTTCCACTAGCAGTTGGTCTGAGCCCGCAGCTTTTCCGTTCTTTAGCATGTCCAGTGCATATATCACTTCATCCTTAATTATGTCCTAGCCCAACTCTCTTTATATATTTTCAAGATTAGTTTGTCGTCTCTGATCTTCGAATAGTTGTGTAATGTAATTCTTCCATATTTCTAGCTTTTGTTCTATTTCTGTGATTATTTTCCCGTTGTTGTTGTACAATATATTGAGTTGCCATTGTTTACTGGTGTCGGCGAGTTCTTTGATTTTTTTGTGTATGTAGAAACTGCCGTGTTTTGCTTGTAGCGCCTCAATTTCCTCACATTTTTGCTTGTTGTAATCTTCCTTTGCTTTCCTAATTTTTGTGCGGAGTATTCGTTGTGT
>MU192260.1:13818-30201 GCA_016904865.1 Pissodes strobi | reverse complement strand
TGAGATGTTGGCTGATTATTGGTTGGTGCTGCCACCTGTGAGTCGGTGGATGAAATCCGCCACAACTTTATAATTCTTCCTTGTATACACATTTATTCTTTCCTGTATATATTCTTGATTCACAGTTTCAATTGCACCTCAGTTTTTCTGCTCTTCTCGACGACGAAAATCATGCAACTGGCCCATTTACTTCTGCTTTACTATATATATCTCCACCTCTGCTTCAGCTGTTTATTTTGCATACATAGTTTACTAGTTTTCTCACTAATATTCACTCTCCTATAGTTTAACACTTAACACGACTTATTCTAGTTTCATTTGTCTTCATAAATCTAAATATGTACTATACTGTATATAATGTCTATTTTTTATATAAAGTTCATTAAGTTCCTAAGTGTTTTTATTTATGTACTTGTCTTATTATCACTCGGGTTTATACTATGCTTATTTATGTTGAGTTGCTTTTTGTTTCACTATACAATTTATTATTTTTTTATATTTTCTCTATCCTCGTCCTCTTCACTAGTTTCTCCTGCTTCCTGCTCCATGGTTTCCTTTAGTTTCTCCTATACAAATCTATGTAATGCTCAATGTGGATTACTGATCCCTGATGAATTTAAATAATCATAAGAACCAATTGATTTTTATATTTTTTTCCTTGCAGATACAGACCTGTACCCCGTCGTACCGTATAGCGGCTCTAATGCTGACCTTCCTCAACTAGCAGTAATCTCTTTCCTAAGCTTGCGTTTACTAGACGGCGGCACTTGGATTCAATGACCCTGTCGCTTTAAGCGCCTGCTGTAATGCGCGATTTGAATTTATGTTATACTGAAATATTTAAATTATATTAGTTTTAGTCAGTATATCGACGTTGACCAATAGTTATGTTTAATTTACTCTGCGCGAAAGATTACAGGCGCGTGATTTGAATTTTTAAATTATAATTTAATTGTTTTTTTGACGTAGATCATTGTTTTTTTACGTAAATCATGGCCAGGCGCCTCCACCAATCTGTCACGAAATGTTTTTTTATGGTGGTTGTGCGATTAAAAAAGAATGACGGCGTCTATTGCTTTGACCAATATACATGTTCTGCTTTTATATTCTTTCTCACTTTACATAAACAATTTTTGCTTATATATTTCCTCAATTATTTCACCCTATGTATGCTTCTTCTATATTCTTCATGTTTTATATACACATTTCTTGTTTATGTAACATTTCATCAGGGAACTGGTGGCTGGCCCTTCTTGAGCTTCTATGGTACCAAAATTTTTGCTTAGACTTCCTTGATCGTTAGTCAGCTACTACAGTCCATATATGCTCAACTTTCCGATGCCTAAATTCTTTGCTGTGACTTTCTCATTTAGATAATCCGTCGTTGCAGTCTTATTTAGGCCGGAGAACATTTTAATTTATGATTCTTCCTTGTATACACAATCATTCTTTCCTGTATATACCCTTGATTCACAGTTTCAATGGCACCTCAGTTTTTCTGCTTTTCTCGATAACGATAATCATGCAACGGGTCCATTTACTTTTGATTTACTATATTTGTATATCTTCACCTCTGATTCAGCTGTTTATTTTGCGGACATAGTTTACTAGTTTTCTCACTAATATTCACCCTCCTATAGATTAACATTTGACACGATTTATTATAGTTTCATTTGTCTTCATAAATCCTTCTATGTACTATACTGCATATAATGTCTATTTTATATTTAATATTTATATAATAATTTCCAAGTTCAAACTTGGGACAGGGGGATATTAATTTAGTGGCTTATGCATTTTAGTAGTTCACAATATAAAGTTATAATTTTAGCATAATTGGACTCTACCAACTAAAACTTACTAAAATTACCGTAACTGCATATAGTAATAATAAATGGGATGCGCGAACTACATATGAGGATGAAATTTGGAGTTCCATCCCTGCCAGAAAAGTTAAAAAATTAACTGCTGAAACCACAAGCAATGACAGTGAATCACATTAGCGCAAATGTACCACATAAGATGATTATTGATATTGCAGTAAAGCAGCCCACGATCGAACAATACAAATCATTCTAAAGGGCTCGGATAATCCCGTGTTGCAGTTGCTCATTTAAATTCAAAGTCCTGCTCCAGAAACGCTGTCGGGTCGCATTTGCGATATTGCTATCCGTATTTTGCCGATTGAGATATATTTTAAGCTCGCTATTTATTTCAAGGACTGTTTGCGAAGTTTTTGGCGAGGTTAATCCATTTTATAGCTACTTTTAATGAAAGAAAGACGGTTAAGAAATGGCAATTTATTCGGCGATATCTAGTGAGTAGTGGCAGTAGTTCTCGATTAACTTCATTGTATATTTACGTTTTTCTGCCATTTTCTGCACGCTTATTCATTTTTATATTTCATGGTCATAGGTTGTAAGATCAATTGTCATATACGTTTATAGACAAACTATGTAGATGGTATAGTTTAAAGATCTTGAAGTACAATTCATAAATCGAAGAAATTTCAAAATATTGATCTTGCCCTGTAATTTTTTTTACTTCTGGCGTAAGATCTTAACGCCTGATAACGCTTTATTACCGTCAACAAAGCCATTTTTTCCTGCAGCATACGATACAATTTCACAAAGTCCTAAACCGCGCTTTCATTTATTTTTATTGTTTCAATTTGTATGATAAAGAAACGTCATTTTTGTTTCATTTTAATGAGCGCGATAATTGCAATTTACATTTTAACTGCCTAATAATCTGGCCGTCTATTCCGAGAGAGATTCAGGCTCCACCAACTTTAAATTGTTTTAATAATTGCCGGTCTTTTCAATTGCAAGTTAAAATTTAAATTGCCAAAACGAAAACAACTAATTATTAGCTGTTTTGAGTGCGATAAATTTAAATGCTCCTCTTTAATACTTTGTAGGCGACATCCGGAGTCAGGGGTCAGGTAATTTTCTGATGTTTTGTTCAAAAATAGACGTACGCTATGATTTGTACACAAATTTAAATTATTAAATTAGGGACCTAGTTTAAAGCTCCAGTTGTTTATTAGTCTTGTTTAATCATCTACGAGTACGAACGTTATAAAAGAGAGAATTATTTAGAGCGTAATATGCAGGAATCTTCTAAAGCCAAACCCTGAAAGAACGGCATAAAGTCTCTCGGATGTTTAATTAATAAAACATCTGAGAGCAGAATAAATTTGGGATAAAGACACGAAGAGTTTTCTAATTATTCTTCCCTCGTAAGTTAATATTTAATTTTATCGTGGAACGTCGTAAATTTGGCAAAACAATTTATAATTTTGATGAAAAATTAGCCCGTCGGGATTCCGGCATTGTAGGCAGTGTATTAAAACGGTAACAGGATGGCGGGTTATGTCTCTTATTGGAAGAGACGTATTTTTAATAACTTAGTTCAAGGCGTTTGGAAGACAATAAATATACTTGCAGTTTGCAGTGGTCACAGAATTTCAACGCCCAAGCAGATGATCATATTTAATCCTATAAAGAGATCAAAGCGACGTTGTACTGTGGAGTGAAAAGTCTGAGATCCGTTTCGATAATAAATTAGATACCTATATGAGTTGCCAATATTGAAATCAAAAGAAAAGATATTGCAGGCAATTTTAATAATACAAATTTTTGCAATCACTTGAGTAGGAGATTATAGCCGTAACTAAATCTCCTCCACCAACTGTTATATGAATGTAAGGCCCCGCCCACCCACTCATCATAATAGTGTGTGACGTGTCACTTGAATGATCTTGGCGTGACCTTGATTTCTCCAAGAATACTTCAACCTTAAGATAACTTGGCCTTCCAGGGCGCCACAATATTATATGACCTTGCCCTGGACTAACGCAGGTATGAAATCATAACTTGAAATGTTAGTGTGTTGGAATAGTGACGTTAACTTTAAACGATCGTGATGACGATCGTAGATTTATAAACAAGGGAGCTCCATCGGGCTGTGTCTCCATCGAGTTTTACTCTTGAATAACAACATAAGCATTGTAAATATTTTTTAATAATGTATTATGCTTGTGAAAAATGTGATGAAATATTCACTTGCAGTTACAATATGCAGCGTCTTCAAAGGGATTCATGTGTAAAAAGAGTACCTACGAGAAAGTGCACCTCCAAAAAGCATCTGCCCATAAATATAGTTGCTTCAGCGTCGAATACCCATGTCTTTTCTGAGGTATACAATAAGAAAATTGATAATTTAACGAAGCAATTTCATATTCATCAGCATTCTACATACAATTCCAAAAATACTGCTATAGAAGAGAGAGTAACTAAGACACTGAAAAATCGTTAGCATAAATAATTTTCAGGATATATATGGTTGTTGCCTTTACCAAAAGTTACACAAATATATAATCAAACTATTCACCGTACAATGAATGAATGATCTTGGGGGTATTAGTACACTGCGACCTGTATAGATATTTGGTGCTTGTGTTGATGTGATTTTCAATCAGAGTACCTCATCCGGCATCAGTGGTTTGATAAAAGCAAGTAGTCTGGATGTTTTTATGGATGGAAGTTCCTCATGTTCGTCGATGCAGCACACGAAGCAGGACATTTGGCTGTTCGCGACCGCCTCGCACTCCGTGGGAAGTTGTTCCGGGGTTTCCACCCCCTCCTCACAGAGCCGGCAACTATCCTCGTTTTCAAGTTTTGTGGCCCTTGTAAGAAACTTGGTGTGAATGCGGAGATTGTCCTTACTCAGTGTTAAAAGTTAAATTTTGATCTTCCTGGGTGAGAAGGCTCTAGAAACATCTTTGATTGCCTTAATCCTGGAAGGCATTCCCATAGACTGATCCATTTGGTCTGCCCTTCCTTTCTGAATTCTTCCTTGTAGGTGTGCATTCCTACGCCACAGAAAGGTTACAGCCCTAAAAACGGAGTTTGTGCTCATACTTTTGCCAATTGGTCTACTTTTTCGTTGTCTTCTATCTCAGGGTGTCCTGGTATACATTGATGGGATAGTTTGTTATTCTTGTCTAGTTCGTTTAGCCTTTCTAGGCATTCCCATACCATTCTGGAGCTGATTGTTGGTAAGCTCAGCGCTTAGAAGGCTGCTTGAATTTGGTTCCTGGCCCAAATACTACGGCTTCGGTCCCCTGTTTAGTTCTGGACAATGAGAATTAACCCGCAGACGTAACGTTGTAACGTTGTAATTTTATCTGAATATTATATCGCGATTTCCTCTGTGTATCCATTAAATTGTGGTATCGATTGTCACAACTACGAATGAATTTCAGTACTCCTACTCATTTGACAGCAGGCGCCTTCCGAAGATGCGCATGCAAATAGGATATATCGAAGGAAGTTAAAATTGACGCTCTTCTCGTTTGGACTTCCGTCCACGAAGGTGCCTTATGGCAATTAAGTTTTCAACTGCTGGTTGATGATTACCAGATAGCGTTCTTTTTGTTAATATTGCAAATCCTAGTAACGCGTACCTTTTGTGTTAGAGTACCGGCTATGTTGTTGTGAAACATCGTGTGAACACCCTTTTATTTTAAAAGGTAGGTTCGACCCATGTGCTTTTTAGTAAATGGCTAAAAAAATTGTTTGCCATTTCACCAGGGTGTTTCCGAGGGACTGATGTCCATTTATTCTGAGGAATTCCACCTTGAGCATGAGCCCGAAGTGGACCAGGCCGAGAGTTTTGTGGAGAAAGTAATCTTCCCAGCCCTCTCACCTGCTCGTCCATCTACACTGGAGTGCAGTCCAGTAGCTTTTCACATCCGGAAGGCCGAAGATAGCGGCAAGTCCTGGTAGGATCTATTTAAATTATTAAGTCTTAGCCCTACCTGTATCTATAATTTAGTTCTTGCTCTATCGTGCTAATACCTTAAATTTTCTTAGTGAGAACTCTAAAGACAATTATCGAGAAGTATATTCTAAAATATTAGTTCAAGAGAGGTTCAGTTTTCTAACCTTATCTAGTGTTATTTTTTGTAAAAGGCAGTCCTCTAAAACCCTATCAACCTCATATCGCTTTCATTCCAGTTAATACCTAAAATATGCTATAAAATTAGGTCATTTAGGATATTTATGCTAAGTTTATTGTATCTGCTTGTCAAACCTATGGCAAAAAAATTATTAAAACCATTTAAACCTTATTATTGAACGCTTCGCCTTGGTACCGGTAGAATTGAGCTCACTTCTCCTTACTTGGTGCGGCTATATTTATTTCTATTTATTTTATTCAGTAAGTCCCTTTTAGTTTAGCATTTTGAGGTAATTTTGGAAGTCTTCTATATTCCAGCTGCCAAGGGAATAAGCTAAGAGTAGTTTAGTGCTACTTTTTTATTTGAAGTTTAATCGCAGTGAGTACCAGGCCCAAATCGTATAACTGATATTTGATTATTGTAATTTCTAGTGTTAGTGTCAAGATGAAACTTAAGTACCATAGCAATTAATATAATTGTAATTTCAACATTAATTACCACCTGTGGCATAAATACGTCAGCTTAAGTGACCTTCCAAAAATTCTTTTAGCATAATATTAACCATCAGAAATTAGAAAATATTCAAAATTTTAAGAAAGTAGATTGTTCTACCTAAATAGCTTTTTTTAATAAACTGGTTGTTTGTATTCCTGGTGTTTATTTTGGAAACTGTATTTAGTCTATAATTCAATCTTATTCTCATTTTGTTTACGCTTTATCATTCGCGCCACGAGTATTTCTCTCACATTTTCTGCGAAATCGTCAGTTTTCGGAGATGGCTTTGCGAGCGGAGCTGTCCTCCACTCTAGCTCTTATTTGGCGTCCTCTTTACCATGGCCAATTAACCGTATGCATTTCTCAAGTGATTGGCTGCATTTGTGAGAATTTCTCTCATCCGCTACGTCTGCCGTAGTACTTTTAACATTGAAAATATTCCTGTTTTCCTGTTATGGAGCATTATATTGCGAAAAAGTGCATGTTACATTTGTCACACATCATGTCATATGCGTGATGAACTACTAACCCAAACTAATCAAAAGTAATCAAAAGCACCAAAAAGAACTAAAATGTATCGGAACAGATTAAAAAAATTAAAGTAAGTTGAAATTAACTCAAATTAACCGAACTTTTGCAGCTAACCAAAATTAACCAAATACATTAAAATTGGTTAATAACGTATCGGATCCGGTTCAAATTACTAAAATAAATTGGAACTAGCTGAAACTAACCGAAAGTTGATTGAACAACTAACCAAAAGCACCAAAAAGGGCTAAACCGTATCGGGCAAATTAAAAATATTAAAGTAAGTTAACATTAACTTAAATGAACCGAATTTTGGCGACTAACCGAAACTAACCGAAAACATTAAATTTGATTGTAACGTATCGGAGTCGGTTCAAGTGACTAAAATAAATTAAAACTAACTGAAATTAACTGAAAGTTTATTGAGCGACTAACCAAAACTAGCCAAAAGCACTAAAAAGGGCCACAGCGTATCGGAATAGTTTAAAACATAAATAGTTAAAACAAACCCAAATTAACCGAATTTTGGCGATTAACCAAAATTGATCAAAAACGTAAAAATTGGTTATAAAACAGATTAAAAATATTAAAGTAATTTAAAAATAAACCAAATTAACTGAATATTAGGGACTAACCAGAAACATTAAAAATGGTTAAACGTATCGGAACCGGTTCAAACAAAGACATATAAAAAAGAGATGTCTTTGGGTTAAAAGGATTAAAATAAATTAAAACTAACTAAAACTAAACGACAGTTGATTAAGTGACCAAACAAAACTAACTAAAAGTAACCAAAAGCACCAAAACGTGCTAAAATAGGTTACACAAATTAAAGTAAGTTAAAACTAAACAAAACAAACCTAGTTTTCGCGGCTAACCAAAACTGTTCAAAAATATTAAATTTTATTATAACGTGTCGGAGCCGGTTCAAATGAATACCTCTGTGGTTTCATGCGAGTGATTTTTCAAGGTCGCATCACGACATGGGTATTTTTCCTGAACGTCACGAGAAAAATTGATTATAACATATGGGAACCGGCTCAAACAAGTAAAATAAGTTGAGACTAAGCGAAACTAACAGAAAGTGATTGGACGACTCACGAAACTAACCAAATCTATTAAAATTGATTATAACGTTTCGGAACCGGCTCAAATGAATAAAATAAGTGAAACTAACCGAAAGTTGATTGAACGACTAACTAAAACTCACCCAATCCATTACCATTGATTATATAACGTATCGGAACCGGTTCAAATGACTTAAATAAGTTGATACTAAATGAAACTAACCGCGCTAGATCGGGGATTAAGAGACGGATCGAATTAATTTTTTTGCAAAAACTAGTCGAGTTGCATACCGTTACCGCACTGTTCACATATGAAACAAAAATCCAATGTGGAATTGTATAATATAATAAACTAAGCCGAAAATCAAAATATATACCTTACAGCCGTAACTTCTTAACAATAGTCTAAAACCAGCTTAATTTATTGAAAAATTCAGTCCTTCGCAAAGATGCAACCGGGAGGACATTGAAAATGATGAATAAAAACGCAAACATGTGATTTGTGTAATTCGAATAGTTTTTAAAAGCAGAGTTTAAAAAAGTAAAAATACAAACACGAGTCTTTAAAATATATTTAATTAAAGAAATGCCTTTTTAACATTATAAATTTTTTTAACATAATTATAAAAAAATAAAAAAAGGTGCGGATATGAAAACCTAAAAAAATACCCTCCACTTGTAGATAGGAAATCTATTAATATATAACTAGCCATGACGTTGCTGTAGATAATATTTCTAACCTGTTCCGAATTGTTTTAGCCCGTTTTTACGCTTTTGGTTACTTTTAGTTAGTTTTGATTAGCCGTTTAATTAACATTTCGGTTAGTCTCACTTAGATCCAATTTATTTTAGTCATTTGAACCGACTCCGATACATTATAATCAAATTTAGTGTTTTTCGTTAGTTTTGGTTAGTCGCCAAAGTTCTGCTCGTTTTGGGTAGTTTTAACTTACTTTAATTTTTGTAACCTATTCCGATACGTTTTAGTGCTTTTGGTTGCTTTTGATTAATTTCAGCTTTCTGTTAGTTTTAATTGGTTTTTATTTATTTTAGAATTTGAACCTGTTCCAATATGTTACGAGTATAATTAATTTTAATGTTTTTGGTTAATTTTAGTTATTCGCCGAAATTCGGCTAATTTAAGTGAGTTTCAACTTACTTTAATATTTTTAATCTATTTTGATTTCTGTTTTCGCTTTTTTGGTTAGTT
This sequence comes from Pissodes strobi, assembly GCA_016904865.1. Lineage (NCBI taxonomy): Eukaryota > Metazoa > Arthropoda > Insecta > Coleoptera > Curculionidae > Pissodes > Pissodes strobi. The sequence goes on along the minus strand of MU192260.1, from coordinate 20,936 downwards.
TTGTTTAGTCGTTCAATCAACTTTCGGTTAATTTCAGTTAGTTTCAATTTATTATATTTATTTGAATCGGTTCCAATGCGTTATGACCAATTTTACGGTTTTTGGTTAGTTTAGGTTAGTCGCCAAAATTCGGTTAATTTGGGTTAATTTTATCTTACTCCAATATTTTTAATCTATTACGATACGTTTTAGCTGGTTTCGGTGCTTTTAGTTACTTTTGGTTAGTCATTCAATCAGCTTTCGGTTACTTTCAGTTAGGTAGCTCCAGTTTATTTTACTCACTTGAAGCTGTTCCGATATATTATAACCAATTTAAATGTTTTTGGTTAAATTATGTCAGTCGCCAAAATTAGGTTAATTTGGGTTAGTTTCAACTAACTTTAATATTCCTAATCTGTTCCGATAGGTTTAAGCCCTTAGTGCTTTTGGTTACTTTGGCTAGTTTTGATTAGTCGTGCAATCAACTTTCTGTTAATTACAGTTAGTTTCAATATTAGACATTTGAACCGGTTCCGATACTTTATAACCAATTTTAATGTTTTGGGTTAGTCGCCAAAATTCGGGTACTTTGAGTTAGTTTCAACTTACTTTAATATTTTTAATCTGTTCCGATACGTTTTAGCCCTTTTTGGTGCTTTTAGTTAGTATTGGTTAGTTTTTCAATCAACTTTCGGTTACTTTCAGTTAGTTCCAATTTAGTGCAGTCATTTAAATCGTTTCCGGTACGTGATAATCAAAATTAGTGTTTTTGGTTAGTCGTTAAAATTCCATTTGTTTTGGTTAGTTTTAACTTAATTTAATTTTTGAAACCTGTAACGGTACGTTTAAGCCCGTATTGGTTACTTCTGGCGAGTTTTGGTTAGTCATTCAATCAACTTTCGGTTAGTTTTAGATAGTTCCAATTTATTTTAGTCATTTTAATCGATTCCGATACCAAAAATCAAATTTAAGTTGAAGTAAATAAACTAACACGATCTCTCACGCGTATGATGTCATGTGTCAAATGTGGCATGCACTTTTTCACGATTTGAGGCCCTATACCTACTAGGATAATAGAAACACTTTCAATGTTAAAATATAAGAGTTGCTTCAAAAACACAAAAGGTCATGTGAAAAATTCGCAATTATTAAAACATAAACGGATTTTTGCTCACGCTAGTGGTGACGGGCATTTTATTTTTGCCCTACTTGTTTTCTTTTCTCACTATTGTCTTTATCCAAATTTAGGTAAATAACAGAATTTTAATAAAGACATATTTGTCAAAGCGATTATACATGTAATTGAAAAACTGCATGTTATTAAAAAATTATTATAAATCTTACCTGATAGGGTCTTTGGGGCATCTAAAAAATGATAGTTCTTCACCCACTTTCATAATATTATCCGCACAACAATATCTCGCCATTGTAGCGATCTTAATAATTATTTAATTCAACGCGACCCAACAGTACAGAATATCAAGGCGTTTGCACACTGACCGTAAATTCTCCCTCGTATTGTAGTCACTGCTGGCCGCGAACGAGATTAATCCGGATTCGCTTCGAAGCTAAAAACTGTCGGCGAAATTGGAAATTTGTCTCGAGTGAACCTACCGTATATACTTATTTATACCGTGCTTCAGGTATTTAGCATCCTGTTTGCATCGCTGCAAAAATACTAGAATGTCTTCACACATATTTCTTAGCTGCACAGACAGACTTCTAATATGCAGAATTTGATTATCATTACTTCTAGTAGTCATATTCCCGCCTGAGGATAATAATACGCAACGTGTGAGCATCGCTATATTCATTTATATGTTATGCAACCCTTTCTTATATAAGAAGTTTGTATAATGAATGAAATGAATGTGGTTTAGCACCTACATGGACTTAGTGTATATTTCCCATTAGAAGTATTTATAATTTCAATGATTTCATCATTACTTCTTCCAATACTTGACGATACAGGAGCCCCTGCATGGAATAAAAAAGGTATGGTTGAGCTTAAATGTTCCCTAGGCAATCAAGCAAACAATGTTCAGACTGAAGTTCAAGCCATTGATATGACTGCACAGGGGCTCATCCATAGAAACTGGAACGACAAGTCAATCAGAATATTTTCGGACAGTCAAGCGGCTTTAAAAGCTCTTGTATCTAGCCGTTGTTCATTCAAGGCAATATGGAACTGTCGGGAACTACTCACCAGAGTAGGTAGAAAAAATGAACTTACCCTGATCTGGAGATCTGGACATACATGATAGGAAGGCAAAGAAAGAGCTGATGCTCTTGCGGAACAGGTGGTCGCAACGGCCTTCATAGGACCAGAATCAGTGCTGGGAATAGCTTACAGCACAGCTAAAGAAGACCTCTCCAGGTAGACACAACAGCAATTTATAGACAAATAGAGAGAGTTACCGGGCCTAACTAATTCAAAGATGGCAGTGAATCTACCATCAGGAGTGAGAACTAGACAACTTCTTCAACTTGAGGCTGTAGTTATCATGTACACTGGCCATTGTCGGCTAAGAAGCCACGTGAAAAAGATAGGGCTTTTCGAGGAAACGGAATGCTGACTTCATCCTCTGGCATAGTGGAAACCACAAATGTGAGCCTCAATATTCCAAGGGTCGCAGTGCAGGGCTCCATCTAACCCAAACTAACCCACTCACGAGTTCGAATAAGAAATACCAAAATCACTAGTCACGAACTGAATTTTGTTTATAATATAGAACTTTCAATATCTAATCAAGAAGCAGGTTTAAGTTCTAATTTTTCTTTACTAAAAGATTCATTGATTTTCAAAATTGTTTCTGTGGAAGTAACATTTATATTGAAAAAAAAAAGATTGAAATAGTTACTTACAGAAAATTTTGTAAATTTCAGATTATACTACACAACTACTAGTCAAATAGGTTATCAGCGCTTTCTGGGTATCTCACTGATATACTCACAATACCAAAAGCTCAAGGTTATTATTTAAAATGTTCTTCAAGACTACCCACGATGTAGCCAAACCCAGTTTGGCTTCGTGATAGCTCAGAATCGACAACACAACTAATCAAACACACTTCAACTTACCATATGAAACTCGTGTTGATTATGGTGAAAAAAAAACAAATTCAATGTTGCAGTCAAGGATAAGCGTTATCAAGGTTGACATATTCTTGGAGAAGGACATACGAAGCCCAAGTGGGATGCCCAGAAAAAAATGGGGGAGATTTAGTTTTAGTCATAATCTCCTACTCACTGGCGAATAGCTAATTATAAACTAAATTAACCAATTGGCGTATCTAAGTGTCACTTAGAGACAGGAAGCCATCTAGCAGAATTGACACGTCTAGTAGGAAATCAAAGAATCCAATTCTATTTTTTTGAGATAATTTTGGAATTTTCAGTATTTTCACTGCTTATGAAGATATAGGGCAAACATTCAAATCCAAATTTTACATGCAAATTGGCAGGTTTGTAACGGCATATATGCTTATTCCGCTACACTGAAGTTTCGCTCCATTGTTTTATTTATTTTATTTAATGATACACTTTATAAACACCATATACTTGGTACTTACTTGTAAATGATTTTCGATATTTGGGATTTAAGTTGCCAGTACAACTATTCACGAATGGGTTTATTTCGTGTGGTTAGCAATTTAGTAGCGCAGTACGCTATTTTATACCTACAATTCATGACTTTAATTTACTATAGATAACTATATTTAATATTGGGTTTTTCTATGGTTTGGTGCTACGTGATTTACAGTGGTAATCACATGATTTAAATTAGCCAATAATACAGCGGCAAGCATAATTTGTCGAACGTCTTAAATTTTGAAAGGGAGGTCGTTTATCTTGTGTCGAGACACCGACGGGTAAGTGCTAATTTTTAATCTTGAAATATTTAATTCATCTTGCAATATATTTAACTAATTCTTTCATTTTTAAATACATAATTAATATTTGTTTATGACTCGTTTAGTCTTATTCGACTAAAGCAAGAATTTAGCGTTATTATATTTCACTTTTAATTAGCTTACATCTTCAATAATTTTTAATTATCGTCGTGACCGTTTGGGTAACATTACCGATTTATTGGTGAATATTTGCGTCTCTCATTAATCAAATTTATGTAATTTGAAAGAAGCTTAGTCCAAATTTACGGAGAACGTGTGGCGTTTAGTGGTCACGCACCTTATTTTACGTATTTCTATTCAAATTGAACAGTATTATTTGGGTAAATTCTCGGAGTAAAATCTATATATTCCTGCAAAGGTAGTAAATTGAATTTTCAGTAGACTTTCTCCGAATTTTCCCTCATAGTATTGCTGGTTTTAATATTTTTTCTTTTCAGTCTTATTTAATTAAATTCTCATTTTATTTGTTACCTACATCAAGTATATAACTATTAGCACCCGCTCTGTCTCGTCTCAACACTGATGTATCGACATTACTTTACATTTATGAAAGGTTAGTTTTGCATATGTAAATTTATCTGGTTTTTTTATCTTTTATCTAAATTTCTATCTCGATGCGAGATAGTGATTACTTTATCTTTATCTTTAATTGAATTGAGGCGCAATTGCGTTCAGTTTTCGTTTCTGTTTCAAGGGCCTAAGTAAAATCATAGTACCTACTTATTTTGAGTCATAAGACTCGTTGTTAGAGGTTGTACTTCTCTGTCTCTATCTATTATTAGATTTAAAGTTATCTTTTATTTAAATTTACCAAGAGTCACTGAATTAGAACGTTATTCCATTATTTTCTTTTCAGTTTTAAATTTCAGTCATTATTTTCTTTTGAATTTTATATTTTAACGTAAAGAAAGGGATATCTTGAGTAACAGTAGTTATTTATAATTTTTACACAACTTAACATTGTAATTCAAGTTTCTGATTATATCTGCTTTAACCAGTAAATTTTCAATTTGTTGATTGCTTTCTCAGGCGTTTAACAGTGTTCACATGATATTTCCCTGAACATTATTTAATTAGCAGTATACATTGGTCTAAGACTTGTTAATTTCTCCATTTATGGTATAAATCTACCTGACTACACAACTGATCGAGGAAACACGTCGCTGTACCAGACCTGTAGAAGGGAGCCAATACTTGGTGAACCAATAAGTCCTCGATTAATCCAACTGATACTAACTTGGGAACAGGCAGAAGCGATTCCAGTAGAGGTCCCAATACGATCGCGTGGTTACAGAATAATTGAACGAAGTTAAGTATCAGTCAGTCAGAAGATAAACATATTGTAAAGACCAACTGTATTTGATTTTTTATCTGTCATAAATAAATTTTATAATATTTAACATTAATTTTAATTTTCATTAATAAACTTCTTTTCAAATAATTTCATCAATTATATTTATAATTTAATTATATTGATAAACTTCATTTCACATGATACCATAAATCATATTTGTAATTTAATTATATAGTTAATATATAACTTGTTTTTAATTTATCGCAAGATAGAGGTCTGTGAGACATTGCGAATTATAAAGGCAAATGTCTGATATTTTTATCTTTATATTTATTTATATTTAAGTATTCATATTCAGTTCGCATTGTCTCTAGGAACTCTGGCGGCCTAAAAAAATCACTGCTAGTAAAAAAACGAGTCTCATGCCTTTGAACAACTAGTATTTCATTACAAAATGGCGCATAATGCCATACTTAATTAATTAATAAATATTTCGCTACCTCCCTCTACAAATTAGCGCCCAACTAAATATATCGTTACAAGTTTTAACCATTTTGTATAAAGCCCTTCGGAAAAAACAACAGACAAAATAAAACATTCAAATAAAATGAAGTATAGTAAAGTTCCTAACATTTTCTTTACGTGTATACGTTAAGCGAATAAATAGATCAGACTGAGACGCCATAACTCTTTCAAATCTTTAAAATAGTGCGCCCATTCTTCCATATGCAGTCTTGTCAGTAAGAAAGATGATCCGAAGTTTAAACAACGTATAAAACCCAGTGTACAAAAGTGCCTTGCGAGGTAATGCCAGTTTTCTTTTCCGGAAAACTATTCCTGCTGAATTTATATTGTGCACAAGCGGAAAGTGGCGAAGTCGGTTTAAGAAATGAAGGCAAATATGGGACTTGATATTACTTAATAGTATGAAACTGTCTTCTAAATTAGTAACGCTTCTCGAGGCGGATATTTTTCATATTTAAGAGAAAACGGAATCTGGGGATACTATTTTAAAAGTAAAATTTTTCGAGGGCTGGCTCGAAAAAACATATGATACATTCGACAAATAAACACTTAAATGCGGGAAAACTACGGAGTGAGACCTCACGAGTGGATGACTCTAAAAATATGGAAGCAAATTTATAGATATATCGATGTGACATAAAGCAATAATTCGTGCAATGAGAATATATCTATAATTCTCCATAAATTTCCATTCATGTAAGCTAACGTGAATAAAAATACTCGTACAAAGCATTCACCAGTCTTCTTTACCATATAAGGGCATTTCCCAAAAATTAGCGATAATAGATGTTATCGTAAAATGAATAAGTAAACTTACTGGTCATAAATACTTAGAAACTTTAATATCGACTTGCAGCAAAAAGAATGCAGCTCAATTTTTTCCGAGAACGGAATTTTAAGCTGAACAAAATCGGTTCTATAGAGCGATGGAAATTATTTTTAATACAAGAGGGACTTCTTGGGCCCTAGAGAGAAGACATGATGAGATTCTCATAGTAGGAAGCGTAACAAACGGAGTATGTAGCGTTTCCGACATAAAATAGAGAAAATAAATAAAAAGAAATACAAAGGAGGCCCGAAATTAAACCGAGCTCTAGCGTGGCCGGGGAATTAGAGCTCTGTTAATGACTTTTTCATTCAGCAGCGTAGATTGCGACATGATACCAGGCCTTTTAGGCGCCGACAATTGCCGCGTTTATTTTCGATACCGAAGCAGGAAGAATCCCTTTTTAGAAGACCCTTTTCATTACTTTCGTACTGTGTCTGACAGAGCCCTTCTCTCCCTTATCTGAAAGAATCACGACAGGGAGTCGATCTGACCTTTAATCCAGCAAATATTTTAAGGGAAAAAATCCGGAGTAAGATGTTTCACTTATTGCGAGTGAAGTGGTGGGTATAAGTGAATG
>MU192260.1:0-11704 GCA_016904865.1 Pissodes strobi | reverse complement strand
ATCTGAATTCAGACGCTAGATTACAAGAAATTCAAAATTCAGACTTTAAAGTCCTGAATTTAACTATCATAATAAAAAGGCTTCGCAGTATCCCGCCTGAGACTTCGTATTAAATTATCTTAATTTTTATTTTAATTATTTGTCAATATTATGAATTTAATATTCTACAATTCTGAGTAACGTAGACTAAATTTGTAGATTACAGTCTGAGCTTAAAGCTTAAAATAGAAATCAAGACATATCTCTGAATGTAGGCTTAAGAGTCTGAATTTACATTTTTAACTATGAATTCAGACGCTAGACTCTAAGGAGTTCACAACTCAAACTTCAAAGTTTCAAATTCAGAATGCTTTATAATTACGATTTAAATATCGTAATAAACATGACTTCGCAGTAGGTCGTCTAGGACTACATATTAAACTATTTTAATTTTCATTTTATTTATTTGTTACATTATGAATTTGCTATTATTTTATATTACCTTTGTATATAGATTTGTATATTACAGTATGAGTTTAAAGTTTTAAATATGAATAAAGACAAACCACTGAATTCAGATTTAAAATTATGAACTCAGATGCTAGATACAAGAAGTTCAAAATTTAGACTTAATAATGTCCTGAATTTGATTACCATAATAAAAAGTCTTCGCAGTAGCCCGTCTGAGACTTTTATTTTATTTATTTGTCAATATTTTAAATTTAATATTCTACACTTTTGGGTAACGTAGCCTAAATTTATAGGTTACAGTCTGAGCTTAAAGCCTGAAATAGGAATAAAGACAAATTTCTGAATTTAGACTTAGGAGTCTGTATTTACATTTTTAACTATGAATTCAGACGCTAGACTCTAAGGAGTTCAAAATTCAGGCTTCAGAGTTTCGAATTCAGAAAGTGTTATGATTACGATATAAATATTGCTTATAAAATTTGTATGTTACAGTCCGAGTTGAAAGTTTAAAATAGGAATGAAGAACAATTTCTAAATTTAGACTTAAGAGTCTGAATTCAGATCTTAAATTCTGAATTCAGAGCCTCAAAAATCAGACTCCAAGGTATCGAATTCAGAAAGTTCCATGACTACAATTTAATTAACGTAGTAAACAAGACTTCGCGTTAGCCCGTCTAAGATTTTGTATCATATTATGTTAATTTTTATTTTCTTTATTTGTTAATATTCTAAATTTGCTATTCCTTATAACACCTTTGAGCAAAGCTGATAAAATTTTTATGTTACAGCCTGAGTTAAATTTCAAAATAATATGAATGAGGACAAACCTCTGAATTTAGACCTAGGATTCTCAATTCAGGTCTTATATTCTGAATGCAGAAGCTAGACTCTAAAGAGTTCAAAATTCAGACTTCAAGGTCTTGATTCCAGAAGGTTTTATGAATATGATTTAATTATCATAATAAACAAGACTTCACAGTAGCCTGTAAGAAAATGTAATTACATTATTTTTAATGTTATTTTCTTTATTTGCCAATATTTTGAATGTCCCATTCTTTATAATACATTTGAGTAAAGTAGCCTAAGTTTGTCTGTTACTGTCCGAGTTTAAAGTCTAAAGTACTATTAAGGACAAATTTCTGAATTAAGGCTTAGAAGTCTGAATTTAAATATTCAAAATTCAGACTTTTATTTTAATTCTTCTTTTCTTTCATTGTTTATATTCTGAATTTGATATTCTACATAATACCTTCATGTAGATCTGACTAAATTGATATGTTACTCTGAGTTGAAAGTTTAAAATATGAATAAAGGCAAATTTTTGGATTAAAACTCTGAATGTAGATTTCAACTCCGAATTCAGTAGTCTAAATTTAATGTTTGAATTTAGACTAACTAGGGTAAATTAAAATAAAACATTTCAGTAAGGTATATGGCTTAAAGTTGAGCTTTTCCTATAGGTAGCGTTGTTTGATGAATTTTGCCCCATGTACAACAAATTATTATATATTTAAATTATGCAGGATGACCTAAAAACATCCATATTTTCAGAGAGGTGCTCTGCAAAGAATATATGTATATGAGCAATACGCGTGTCCCCTAAAGATCGCTGAACCTTTCTGGGACACTTTGTATAAATTCAATATGGGCCTGTCGTTGGAATTATCGCTATTTTTGCATTACACGATTCGAAAACCCCATACACTCCGGAGCAATATAAAAAACAATAAAGAGGCGCTCACCCGGAGCGTAAAAACGCATCGAGCCCGGTTCGTCCCCCGACTAAAACATGCAAATGCGAGTCAAGCAAATGTTAATTTAATGTGTTTTAATCGAGCGCGCGCAAAAAAATAAATGACACGAAAAAATGTTAATGGAGTGCCGCCATTAGAGTGTGTCCCCCGTGACCAAATTAATTGTCTGCGCGTACGAGAGTCAGAATTATGTGTATCATTTAACAGGAGCGACTCGGACGTCGTGCTGACCGCGGTTCCAAATTAAAACGGCCACGATGCGAACGGATGATTGATGCTCTGTGCTGCAGGGATCTTCCAAATGATAGGAGTTTCACTGATGAACTGTCGCGTTCGAAATTCGATTTCGCGCGGAAGTTTGCGATTCATCGAGCGAGCCTCGGGATCATGAACAGTACCGCACTGGCCTCATTCAAGGCTTGTATTCTTTGTACTATCAGGAATAAATTAAACATCTTTGACCACGACATGTTATTGTTAAAACTCGACGCATCTAGATTATTAGATTAATGATTCAAAAATCGAAATATTCACAAGCATTATTTTTTTAACACTAACCTGGGAAAACCATCCATCCATCCAAACCATGGGTATTCCTAGGCAAGAAAAAAAAGTTTTCTTGACAGTTCCTTAGTTGTTACAGGATCGTATTGAAAATGGGAGTATATATAAGACACAGCTATCAGCTCAATCCTAGTGATCCCTAGTCCCCCTACTTGTTTCAAACCATTATCCTTAACTCGCGCTCTAGTCGTTTTTTGCTGTTTGGGTTACGATAAAGATCATGGAAAAGAGCGAAAAACAGTCAAAACAGCAAAAAATCAGCAAGAAAAAACAGCAAAAACGACTAGAGTGCGAGTTAAGTAGGATGACAATGGTTTGAAACAGGACTAGGGATCACTAGGATTGAGCTGATAGCTATGTATTATACCTACTGATGGGCATATATAATATGTCTTAAAATAAGTTTAGGTAAGTAGACTAGAAGCAGAGCAAAATAATTTCCTAAAATACTTAATTTTGAATAGCCTTGATCATAAGTGTTCCCTTACAGTGTTGCCGCATGCCTGCAAAGTTGGCTTCCTCAATATAATATTCGTATAAATAGACCAGAAGTGGAAAATATTTTCCTAATTTTTTAAGAGCCTGGAAGCTAATCAAATTTAGGAGACACGCGATTTTAGCGGTTTCTTTAAATCAGTTGAAAAATTCCCTAAAAAACGAAAGTTGGACAAAATACAAAAGTTTAAAAAACGACGGAGCAGTGTGTTTTACAGGATTGCCAAATGTATTAAAAAATCTAAAATGGCATCCTTAATATAATGTTTATATAGGTAAGTAGACTAGAAGTAGTGCAAAATAATTTTCTAAAATAATTAAATTTTAATAGCCTGGGTCATAGGTGTTTCTTTACAACGTTGTCACATGCCTGAAAAGTTGTCATCCTTAATATAATATTCGTATAAGTAGACCAGACGTGGAACATAATTTTCTTAATTTTTAAGAGCCTGGAAGCCAATTTAAATTAATTGAAAAATTCCCCAAAAAAACGTAAGTTAGAAAAAATGCAAAAGTTTTAAAAACGACAAAAAGCAGTCACGAAGCAGTGTGATTTTAAAGTGTTGCTATATGTATCAAAAAATCTAAGATGGCATCCTTAATATAATGTTGTAATATATTAGGTAAATAGACTATAGTAGTGCAAAATAATTTCTTAAAATACTTATATTTGAATAGCCTGGGTCATAAGTGATCCCTTACAATGGTGCCACATGCCTGAAAAGTTGGCAGCCTTAATAATATTCGTATAAGTAGACCAGAAGTGGAAAATAATTTTCTTAATTTTTTAAGAGCCTGGAGGCCTGGAAGCCGATCAAATTTAAAAGACACACGATTTTAGCGGTTTCTTTAAATCAATTGAACAAGCAGTCGTGAAGCACTGAAGTAGTGTATTTTTACAGTGTTGCCAAATGTATTAGAAAATCTATGATGTCGTCCATAAGGGTAAATTCAGAGATTTATTTTCATTCATATTTTAAACTTTCAATTCAGACTGTAACATACAAATTTAGTCTAATTTATTCAAAGTATCATAAAGAATAACAAATTCAGAATAATTACAAATAAAGAAAATAAAAATAAATATAGTTTATTACAAAGTCTTAAACGAACTACTGGGAAGTTTGGTTTATTACGATATTTAAATCGTAATCACATAACTTTCTGAATTCGAAACTTTGAAGCCAGAATTTTGAACTCCTTAAAGTCTAGGGCCTGAATTCAGCGTGTACATTCAGAGATATGTCTTCTTTCATATTTTAAACTTTCTACTCAGACTGTAACATACAAAATTAGTCTACTTTTTTCATAGGTGTTATAAAGAATAACAAATTCAGAATAATAACAAATAAAAAAAATACAAATTAAAAGTATTTAATACAAAGTCTTAGACGAACTACTGGCAAGTCTGACTTATTATGATATTTAAATCGTAATCATAAAATTTTCTGAATTCGAAACTTTGAAGTCTGAATTTTGAATCCTTAGAGTCTCGGGATAATTAAATATCTAAATTCAGACTACTAAGTCTAAATTCAGAGATTTGCCTTTGTTCGGATTTTAAGCTTTGAACTCTGACTGCAACCTACAAATTTAGTCTACTTTATTCAAAAGTATTATGAAGATTATTAAATTCAAAATATTAGCAAATAAATAAAATAAAATTTACGATAGTTTAATGCAAAGTCTCAGATGGGCTATGGCGAATTTTATCATAATAATTAAATTGTAGTCAGAAAACGTTCTGAATTTTCATATCCTTAGAATCTAGCGTATGAATTCGGAGTTTAAAATCTGAGTTCAGACTCATAAGGGTAAATTCAGAGATTTGTTTTCATTCATATTTTAAACTTTCAACAAATTTAGTCTACTTTATACAAAGGTATTATAAAGAATATCAAATTCACCATAATACCAAATAAAGAAAATTAAAATTAAAATTGCTTAATACAAAGTCTTAGATGAACTACAACAAAGCCTGGTTTATTGCGATACTTAAATCTTTCTGAAATCGAAACTTCGAAGTCTGAATTTTGAATTTCTTTAAGTTTAGGGTCGGAATTCATAGTTAAAAATCTAAATTCCGATGCTTAGGTCTACATTCTTGAAAGACATGCCTTTATTGGTATATTAAGCTTTAGACTCAGACTGTAACTTACAAATTTAATCTGCTTTACTCACAAGTATTATAAACAATATTAAATTCAAAATGCTAACAACTAAATAACATTAAAATTAAGATAAGTTAATATAAAGCCTCAGACGGGCTACTGCGAAAACTTTTTTATTATGATAATTGAATGGTAGTCATAAAACTTTCTGAATTCAGGACTTTGAAGTCTGAATTTTGCACTTTTTAGAATTTAGCATCTGAATTCAGAGATTTGTCTTCATTCATATTCTGTAATATACAAATATGAAATATATACAAAGGTACTAGAGAGAATAGCAAATTCAGAATAATACCAAATAAAGAAAATACAAATTAAATTAATTAAATAGACAATTTTGGACGGCCCAACGAAGTCTTGTTTACTACAATAATAAAATCGTAGTTATAAATCTTTCTCAATTTGAGACTTTGAAGTCTGATTTCAGAGTTTAGGATGGTAATTTTAAAGTCTTATCATCAGATTTTAAACTGTTTGAATTTAAATTTTTAAGTTCGAATTTCGAATCTACAGTCTAAGGTCTAAATTGAATTCAAAGCTTATATTAGAAATTAAACCATAAAAGTAAGCTGCCACTTTTCACGAAGATTGCCATAAATTCCCACTTATTACCTTAAAAAGACAAAAATGCCTGTAATTACCACCGAATTGACATTCGTCTCCTCTATTATAAAAAATTACATCTGCTTAGCAATCAAAAATATTATAAATTTGGAAAATTAGGTACGAGAACGTCGATGGGTTAGTTTGGGTTAGAATTTCATTCAGAAAACTGTCAGGAATTCGGATTCTAAAGCCAGAGTGGAACATTTCAATTGATTAGGTGCTTAAGCTTTTTCAATTCAGACTCATAAGTTTGAATTTAGATTTAGAAATTTTCGACCTCACATCGGAAGTGAAACATCATTCGCACAAAACGGAAACGGAGATTATCCCACAGGTCTGATACGCAGTGTATTAGGTATACTACGCATTACTCTCTTCCCTCATATCTTACCAGATGTTTCCTGTTAAATAATAATATGATATTATTATTTTATGCAAATTCGCTGACACGAATGGTAGAACATACTATACGTTAAGCATCGTGTTGATGCTTCAAAGATACCGTCAATAATTAATAAGTAATACCAACACAAACGTTTTTCTAAAATAAATGCCGCAAGACGGGATTCTGAATTGGAAGAAAGCTCCCATAAACTTGAAAACGAAGAAAACCAGAACATTTATCTTAAGTTCCTATAATCACAGATGCTTGAAAGCAGAAGAAAGACCACAAAAAAACTTTTTCACACTTCTTACAAGGCATGTTTTGACATTTTTAACGTTTAATTATTATGGCAGCGGATAATCCTGTGGGGAAAAGAGATGAAGCAAACGATGAGGGAAATGAAACATAATCTTCTTTTTTATAGTAAAAATATAAAATTTTCATAATTTAATAAATGTATTTAAAAAAAAGTGTGTAGCTTCTTTTAATATTTGGTGCAACTCCATTTTTTCTAAGTCATTTTTTCCAAAATTTAAAACAATTTTGCTTAAAAATGTTTAAAAACCTATTACTATATGTTTACAATAAAAACATCTTTCATGAGTTTTATATTACATACAAATGAGACGATTTTTCGTCTCCTCAAAAATTTTAAATGTGGACTTTCACCAAGGTCTGTAAAAAGCATCGATTTATTTTAAAAAAAACTGAAGGTTTTTATTTATTTATTTATTTAAATTTTTTTTATAAAAAAAGCTGATCACTTAACGAGAATCTACTTCAAAACCCGTCTAATAAGAAACTCTAGAGATGATGATGCCTTTTATAGAGGGGGAGCTAGTTGAATTTAAGCTTTTCGCCATTTTGAGTTTTGACACCATACGTCAACACATAGTATTTTATTTCTTTAAAACCGGATAATCAGTAGCATTTTAAGATCCTTGCACAAATAGAGCACTATGTAAAAATCGCCGTCTCCTATTGGTCGATCCGCATGGCCATCCGCTCGCCTCGCTCGCTACAGGGGCTCAAGAAAAGGAAACTAACCAGGTGCTACCCTAAACTAACCCAAGACATACCCATAAACAGGAAAAAAACTGTTCAGGTGAGACCCAACCACCTAAACCTCTCGACCACGAGAGCTCTTGCTACAAATTGATTGCATCATGAAGACATATTGTAATATGAGATGGATCGACCAATAGGAGAGGTCGATTTTTATATAGTGCTCTATTTGTGTAAAGGATCTTAAAACGCTAATCATTAGCAACCAAACTTCCGTACATTAAAAAGGGAGGTTACGAGTACAATATACCAAAAAGTCGCGTCCATGCGGCTGAAAATGCCCAACTGGTAATTTTTAGTCATGTAAAACGGTTTATATACTTTTATAAACCAATTCAATTGCTTTTCAATATAAGGGCTTTGCAATGTGTGTATAGATGTGATGAGCAAGTATAAATTTTCTTTATGTTGTTTCTATAGGCAGCCTTCAAATGATTTGAATGAATTTATTAATGATGCTGAAATAACTTTAAGTAAGATCTTAAAGTGTAATGAGCAGGTAATCATCTGCGTAGACTTTAATATAAATTTTGATCCAAATGTAAATAGTTCATATGCTGTGAGGTTTTGTGGTATGATAACTTCATGCGGTACTTATTCATGCATAACCGAGTACTATAGGATACAGTTGAAATCACGGTCTTTAATTAACAATATATTTTTACATTTTCATCTAAATGATCTTAAAGCTTTCAATGTTGATAGCCCACTATCAGATTACTGTATGTAATTGGTTAGTTTCAACATCAATTATTGTCTGTAGCAATAGGTACTTATATAGAAATTTTAATAAAGTTCATATTCTGATTACTTTTATACATCTATTACGTGAACAGAGCTGGTCTTTTGAAATGCAGAAAGGGGATTTAGACTGTAGAATTAGACTGTTAACAGATACACAAATACTTTTGCTCAATTATTGGAGAGGGCTTTTTCTTTGGAGTTAAAAAAATATAATAATGAATACACCGTGGATAACCAAGGAAATTGTAGATGAGGGTCTATTTTTGAAGTGTCTAAATACTATTACTAAAAATGTGAATGATATAAATATTTAAAAAGTGTATAAGGATCGTTTGCAGCAGCACAAAGCAGCCATTTTTAACGGTAACCGTAACTATTATGATAATATGTATAATTCAGCCGAAACAAGAGTAAATGCTCATGGAGAATTATAAAAAATTAAGTAAATATGAAGCCGTCTGCTTCTTATCCTCCCATGTTTGAGCATGCTAATGGTGAAAGCATTGTGGAATTTAAGACGGCAGCAAATAAGTTTAATCTTTTTTTCTCGATTCAGTGAGACAGTTTGTCGATCATGGGGCGTTACTTTTATATCTAATACAGCTTCTAATGGTAGTTCCATAGTGTTATACCCTGTTACACTACAGGAAACTAATCAGATTATTTTAGATGTATGTAAAACAAATGCTATGGGAGAGGGTAACATTCCACGCTCACTACTTCCAAAAGTTGTTGAAATTTTAGCTCTATTGCTTGCAGAATTAATTAATGAATCATTTTAAAACATCAATCATCAGACCTATCAATAAAAAATGAGAGGGAGAGGATGGACAATTACAGGGCAATAGCTCTACTACCAGCCTTTTCCAAGATATTTGAAAAGGCTTTTAATGTTAGATTAATGAGTTTTGTTGAAAAGTATAATTTATTGCCAAATGCCCAGTATGGGTTCTGCAAGGGAAGGTCAACTGGAAGTGCTATGGCGACAGCTGTTAAATGTATTATTGAAAGAGCACATGTAGCTGGATTGCTTTTTGACTACAGTAGAACATTCGATTTGGTAGAGCATGATTTATTATTAGAGAAACTGTATCACTATTGTGTGAGAGGGTTGCCTTGGGATTCGCTATCTTCTAATTTAGAGGGAAGAACACAGTGTGTGAAGCTGGGGGCGTGGGGCATGGAGTGTTATTCAGACCAGCAATTTATGGAAACCGGGGTACCTCAGGGAAGCATATTGGGTCCTCTGCTATTTTTGTTGGTCATTAGTGATATTATAGTGGGTAATCCTGCAGCCGTGCTAACTCTGTGTGCTGACGATATGACAGCTGTGGTTCTTGGCGACAGTGTTGACTAATTATGCAGTATGGCAAAAGAAAGCGTCAACTTTACAGGTCTCTATAATTCAAAGAATGGATTAGTACTTAATATTGTCACGAATAGTTTAGGGGGTAGCGCGTTTTTTAAAAGAATAACTTCGCAGAGAAGAGCCGCATAACGAGTAGTACAATGACGGTGTATCAATGCTTCTTTTAATCTACTACTGTATGTTCTATTCGTGAGGACACGCCTTGTTTAGCGTGTCGCGGGGTAACTGAGGTATGCCGGGACCGAGTTACGTGGGGTAAAAGGCATAAAGTAAGCACGTTTAGTTTATAACAATAACAATGTATTAACGATAAAACTTTAACAATGATTATTGGTCAGTAAAATGAGATTCTATTAGACCCGATTACTACGGTGCGTATGTTTTCTCGATCTGAGGTACTGTTTATAGGTCTTTGTTTACTGTCAATTTATAGTTTTTCTTAAGAGTTGGGTATTATTTAAGAGCACTAAAATATTTCACTAAACTTTTTAACTGACTATTTAGGCACTTGTCTCTCTCAGAACTCTGACAAACTTCTTGTCTTGACTTTACTATTTTGGTTGTGTGGTCCTAGCAGTCGTCAAGTGACTAACCGGTGCCAAGTTTGATAAGGAATAATGGAGTAGAACCTAAAGCAGCTGTATAGCTAACCTTAAGAGCGGATGGAACCCATAGGCAGTCGTCAAATGACTAACCTGGAAGCTGGAGGTGAGACCAAAGTCTGCCGAACTGAAGGTTCGGTAGCGTATTTATATTAAAAAAACTGATGATCATTGCATGCTTAAGGTTGAAAATCTCTCCCGTTGATTGCTCGCGTTGTTTATAGTTTGCCTTTAATATTTATATAATATTCTCCAAGTCCAAGTTCAAACTTAGGACAGGGTGATATTTATTTAGTAGCTTATGCATTTTAGTAGATTACAATATTAATAACACTGAACTCATGACATTTCCTGTTCGACTTCTTGATTATTCTCTTTCAGTAAATATCAATGGACAAAGACTAAGGCAGAAGGACTGCGTATGTACAATTTTTGGGAATAATTCTGGACTGTCGTGGAAAAACCATATTGATTCAATTCTGGGAAAGCTTTCACAGAATGGTTTTGTCATATGGAAACTTAGAGAATTTATACGCAGAAACATATTGATTTCTCATTATTATGCCTGTACTTATTCAGTTTAAGTTATGGTTTGTGGTCTGGGGTACTGCCAAAGAATTTCGGAGGTGCTGATTGCATAGAAAATAATTTTAAGAGCCATATGCCATAGGGGACCAAGAGAATCCTGTCGTCTTCTATTCAAGGATCAAGGTATTCTAACAGTGGTATCCATAAATATTTTAAATTGTGAAATGAGAGATACTCAAAATAGATATGTCTTACTTGTCCTTACTGCGGAAATCAGTGTCATTCCGCCGATCAAAATATACAACCACTTACCTGAAGACTTAAAGGCCATAAAAAATAAATCAAGATTTAAGATAAAAATGAAAAGTTTATTGCTTGAACACAGTGTTTAGAATGTTAAGGAGTTTTTTGATCGTCAGTTTTAAACAAAACCTTTTATGAGTGTACCTATAATCCGAATTATCCTGATTACACTTTTGCAGATGACACTACCCTTGTCTCCCAATTTAGATCAGAAAAACCTTTACCAGCTAAGAAAACTAAGGAGGTCAGAAAAACGCTTAGATTTTCAACAGTTTGATTTATTTCTAAAACATAATTTCATCTTGGTTTCGTGTATGTGTAACATTCTGCAGCCGGTCACGATGACACGATCCTTATAAGGGGAGCACTAATTGGGGCGTTTTCATGGATATGTGAGACAGAGCCAACAGGATGAAACCTATGACCGGTTTTAGCTAAAATTGAGGACCAGGACTTTATATAAATTTATATCTGTTTCTATATACCGTCCCTGTTTTATTGCGTCAAATTCTTCAAAGTCCTGTACTAAAATCGTATACCTTGTCAACACCTAAAATATTAATTTCCGCTTTTGGCGACTTGTTAATGATATTCCTGAATTCGGTTGCCACCTATACAACTCAAAGCAAATTTTTACGTTATGACGCGGCTCGATGTTATAGTCAATT
>JAEQML010058449.1:0-30204 GCA_016904865.1 Pissodes strobi | reverse complement strand
TATTTAATGAAATATTCAAGACGTTCGTATTGTTTAGCTGCCACTCGGAAGGGAACCGCATGGGTAATTAAGCCGATCTGCCATTGGTGGTTCAGATATCGTTAGATCGTGTTTTTTATATTAATATTATGATGATTTAATTTTTCAACGGTTTACTGTCTTCCCAATTTTCATCCAATAGCAAATACACTGCACAAACATATTTAATAGGACGCCAGTACTTATTGATTAGGCCTGGTACCACCTTTATGTTATCCCAATAAACCCCCTTAGATTCTCGTACTAATATTCGTTTGAGTCACCGCTACTGACTTGAGTAGACAAAAAAAAGACGAAAACAAATGAAGCGATTGTGCCAATTTTTTTTGCCAGATAATCATTTAATCGGTTCCTTAAAATGCGCACAATTATCGTATTGTTATTTTATCTGAAAGCATTAAACTCGACTGGACCTGAGTCTGGACGTTTATTTAGTCTGAATTGTTTTATTATCTGACAAAGGAGATAAAAGTAGGTGGAAAAGTTAAGATCGCATTTCCACCGAGGCTAAATTCGTTATTAATTATTGTACACTGTCTTGAGACCTAATTAACTCGGTCGCTTTAATTGCTTTAATGAATATATACGGTTTTATGATTTTTCGTTTCATTTTTTAATCGCCGATTGCTTGACTCATGGCGAAACATTTGAAATATTCTTTATAGCGGAAGAGCATTTTTTTAATTGAAAATTGATAAATTTAGCAAGTTTGCATGCAAAATAAGCTTTATCGAGAAAATATTGAATTGTTGCTGATGGTGGCCCATCTACTCAATGAGCTGATCTGCCAAAATGTTCTATTGTAAAATTATATTTTCTTCATCTATAATAAACTAAAAACACTATACTTTTCCTACAACTGCAACTATAATACTTATGTCGAAATTTGCCAATTATTCATTCATATTAAGATTTACTCCTACGTCTAAAAATGAATATCTCAAAAACCAAATATATGACAAATTTAGTTCCCAGTGAGCAAATTTTCATTGGTGGTAGCTCTGGTGAACAAGTATCTTGGCCATGAAATCCAAATCTCAAGAGACAACCAAATGTGCGAAATGAAAAGAAGAGTTACACTATCATGGGCAGCCTATGAAATGTTGCGGAAGTATTTAACAGCGACATGCCACAATGTTTGAAGAGGAAGGTGTTTGATCAATGTGTGTTGCCGGTCATGACCTCTGGAGCTGAGACCTTAACACTAACCACAGCAAATGCTAAGAAACTTATGGTAACACAGCGCAAGATGGGAAGGTCCATGCTCGGGGTGTCATTGAGGGATCATATAAGAAATGAAGATTTACGAAGAAGAACCGGCGTCACAGATGTGGTTATCCAAATTCGCAAACTCAAGTGAAAGTGGGCTGGACATGTGGCACGAATAACGGATGGGAGATGCTCGAGTGTAGACCGCGCTTAGATAAAAGAAGCAAGGGAAGACCCCCTACGCCCTACACGTTGGACGGACGATCTAAAGAGATGTGCAGGCAACTGGATACAAAAAGCTCAAGACAGGAAGGACTGGGCAGAAATGGGGTAGGCTTATGTCCACCAGTGGACACAGAGAGCTGAATGATGATGATGATGATGATTAAGATTTATACTTTTCATACCCAGTGGGAAAAGTCTATTTTTCACACACCGTATGAAAAGTTCTGAAACGTTGATATTTTCAACCATATTCAAACTAGTCCTAGAAAAAGTAGTGATATATAAGTCGATACACTTGTCCTTACTTTTCATCATGGGCTGGCTACCACTTTATCAATGGTGAAAATGTAAAAAAAATATTTGGCTCACCACCATCTTCTCAAATATTTATGAGATAACTGGTGGACAGGATATTACAGATCTGCAGTTATTTACAAGACACCAATGCCATTGTAAGAGACAGCTCGGAAATTATCATTTTTTAATTATTAAAAACAAGCTAACCCAAACTACTTCTGAAGTAACACTACTTGCTGCATTTTTTATGAATTTTCAAATACAAAATTGCTAGCGAATATTGAATTAACAGAAATGTCATACTGGATAACAAATACTTGCTGTTATGGAAGGAACGGAACACACAATAAAACTTTTCCCCATATAGTATGATGAAAAGTATTACTTTTATAATGAAAATTCGTGCGCAAAAATGCACTTTTCAACGCGTGTGTGATATAGAGCATAGCTAGAAGTCTGCTAGTAGTGTGTTAAAGAGAGTGAGTCCTCACGAATGAAGTAATTTACTCTTTCCTGAGAACTCACTCTCTTTGAATTACTAAGGAGTTTCTCTCCTCATGAAATAAGTTTGTGCCTTTCTGTAGAATCTTAAAATATTTCCTCTCCTTTTCTACTATTAAGATACAGACGTAAGCCTGAGCGTTGTTTCACCCTATCATGTAACCTTGTTGAATTGCGCTTCGGTTCAAGTAACCTTGTTGAATTACGCTTCGGTTATCGACCGGTCAACACTCCACCTACTGAGGAGGGTCCGACCATGAAATAAGGTGTTGCTTTTTGTACACTCCGCCTACACAGGAGCCCCGACCATGAAATAAGGTCTTGCTTTTTGTATAACCTCGATACATTTAGTATGTAACCTTCAGCTTTTATTCCCCACTTAAAACTCTTATTATAAAACTAGCAGCATAAGGTACTCAACATAAGTGCTGCTTTCAGTGTTTGGCAGAGTGGACAGTCAAAAAGGGAAATTGTGCAGTTTGTAGTAGAGACTTTAATACAATAATTTTTGAACAAACCAAGGAAGAAGTTTCGAGTGCATATTTGAATACATTTTTACTAGAAGTAAAAAAATACCTTCATACTCGTAATTAAAGAAGGTATTAAAATTGAATCAATATAAAATGGAAGTAATTGTGCAAATTGATCCACAAAACTTGGACAGAGTTATGGAAATTATAAATTTTGATGATTTGGGCCCCATAGACATTGAAAGATTTCAATATATTGGTGAACATAATATCAATAATTTCATGGAAGCTCAAACAGAACCATCCAATCCAGACGAACTTGAAATTGATGCAGAAGATGAATATGCAGATGGAAATGTCGTATTTTTGGAAAACTTTAATGAGGTTAACTTTGTTGGTCGAGTGTTTTGCATAACGCAGAGCTATGCAATTGTAACAACATTTCCTGATAGAGAAGAGGACATATTGTCTTATTTTTGTTTTGCGCTTCGTGTAATTTTTTTTCAAAATTCTACTATTCACAGACATGTTAATACCCACTATAAAAGGAAAATGGAATATTCGACACACGACTTGAAGTGTGTAATTTGTTCAAGATCAGTGTACTACATAACCATACCAAACGCATGTGTATATTGCAATGTTACTAATGACCTGATGCAAAGACTCATATTCCTATAGTACCGTATTAGATAAAGCTATTTTAATCTTTTTTGTATTAAGCATAAAAAAATTACTAATTTTGAATTCCATTTAACTACTGTTTTAAAAATGTTATAGTAGTTATTTCAAAAACAACAGTAAAATTTGGCAGAACTTGAATATATTTTTTTATTTATCCATCAAAGACAACCTAACATACAAAATTGAATATGAACGTATTTCTATATTTACATGTTACATCAAGCTATTTAAATCTTTTTTTTGCATTAACTATACAAAGCAACTACATACTAGTGAATATGTTAAGTACTGCTTACGATATGCACAATTGGTTTAATACTTCAAACAAATAGAAGAACACTCATATTCCGATAGTACTGTATTAGATAACATTATTTTAATCTTTATTGTAGTAATTAGATGGAACTTGTAAACAATGGGATAGCATTTCTCTTTCAGATGAATGGGGTTACTATAGATTCTATAAGGGATGTTGGATTAACATCAACTCTAAAAAATGGTTACCTCTCATAATACATACAAATGAATCTGACAAATTAAAAAATGCAGGATGGTCACCAAAGATAGCAAATACATTAGTTGATGAAAAAACTGGTTCATTTAATGTTTGCATTCCTCTTTAAATGTTAATGGGTTTCTTTGAAGACTGTAGGAAAGATATATTAAACGCAAAACAGGAGCTAATACTTGTGCGAGATAACACTGACAATAATGCTATTATAACTACCGATCCAAATGAAATACCAAAAATTACTCTTCACAAACTAACTTGGAATATACCACATATTTCAGTTGCTATACCTCAAGAATTGTTATTAACAAAAATTATTGATAAGGAAACAGATTTAGTTATTGCATTTAGAAGTTGGGAATTAGTTGAATATCCGGAACTGTTGAAAACATCCAGACACAATTGGCATGTTAAGACATCTACTAAGGTTGAAACTCCTCGTCATGTTATAGTTGCGTTCCAACAGGAGAAGAGAAATATTAAAGTTTTTTTGAATTCTGAAAGATACCCCTATAATGATCTTCTCCTGGACATAAGTAATAATAAATATGCTATATTGTATGAAATGTATTCCCAATTTCGTTCTTCTTACTATGCAAAAACCGAAGAACTTTTAATTTATCCAAGCGATTTTAAATCAAAAGCTCCTGTTGCTTATATAAATTGCTCACATCAAAAGGAATCTTTACAAGCTGGACCTGTAGTAATGAGAGTAGAATTTGAACTAAACAAAGATTTAGAAAAAGATACTTCAGCCTATTGTTTAATATTACATTATAAAGTTTTCACTTACCACCCACTTACTAAACTTGTTAAACAACTTTAGTTTTCAAGTTGCTTTTAATATCACATTTCACCCCCACCCTCTTGAAGCACTACATTTATTTAACATTTGAACAAATATTTCTTAGTTGTATAAGATCATTTAAAGATAGAGCAACTCTAAGCAGGTTCTTAAATTAGTTCATGAAGTATTGATCTTACAATATGTTCAAGAAATTAAACATTTTCATTAAAAATTTAGAAGAACTGAAAAAACTTATTGAATCATATTCCAATAAAAACTTTGTGTTTAAGAAATTTGCGACTTTAAAAATATGAGATTTGTTTTGGATATTCAAGCGTTCAAAGATGAAAAGAACAAATTTCTACCTAAAGAATTAGGTAGCTGTCTATGATGGAGAAAAAATTAGTCATTATGTTTTCAAGCAACCATTCTCTTTGAATTCTCTTTCTCCTGAAGCGCACAAGCAAGCTGTATGGTTAATGAAAAATCACCACTGCATTAATTGGAATATCGGTTATACCCCACTACACCACTTTTCAACAATTGTAAAAAAATTGACTGAACAAGCGCAATTTGTTTATGTTAAAGGAAACGAAAAAGCAGTGTACCTAAAAAAATATTCCAGCAAACCAGTAACTGAATTAGACGAACAACTAATTTTAATTGCTTCAACACCTAAATGTTTTTATCATTCAAAGTCACCATCTATGTGTGCGCTTTCAAATGTGTTTTATATTTATAATAATTTTTTTATGAATGAATAAAAAATAATTCTATTTAACTTTGTTTTATTAAATACATTTCATTTCTTACATTTAAATTTTTTAATACACACATACATTCTTAACATATTAAGTTCCAATATAAACTTTACTCTATCTTCTATATATTTCTTCAAACTAACCACTTCAACAAAATATCCCAATTGTTTCAGTTCGACTACAAAGTGCAATACATTGAAATGTTCGAAGTATTGAGCACAAGCGGATGCACCTTTTGAATAATGTTCTGCAAACACAATAAAAGTCAACATATTCTGATCTGCTATGCGTAGCATTATAATAATTATCTGAAGTTAATTGGCTAAATTCTTCATGTAACTTTTTCACAGCCTCATCCATAACTGTTAATGTATATAACTGACAGCGACTGAATGATCGTAAGTATCAATGTTTCTTATAAACAGAAAATTCCATCTTATTATCACATTGATGTTCTGGGAATGATATAAACTACTTCATGATCTTCATCATTATTACTACCATGTAGAATAGTTTCAAAAATATCTACAATTGATTTAGTTTCTTTTAGAATAGCGCTTTTTTGATTAGTATATTTTATATTAATGTAATCACAATGACTTCTACACAATGGGCAAACATCCTTCGTTTTTAACCATTCTGTTAAGCAATCTAAACAAAATTTGTGTTCACACCAATTTAGTGTGCAAATGTTTTCTTTTTCCAAAGGACTGAAACAAATAGGGCATTCCTCTTTTAAGTGCACTTCACTTTTTTTTTGAGCTAACTGTTTCGGAACTAACTATTTCTGAATTGACTCTCTTGAGTACTCGATTTCTTAATTTGAGTTCTTCCATAGAAAACTTTACTGTGAAATGAAGAAACATACAAAACTGCTGGTTTTATTATGTTTATTTAAGAAGGAAGGGGAAAAGTCAGAGTCGGTTGAAAGTCGATATAACGCAAGGTCACATATATGTAAATAAGGATGGGAAATATATTAATTGCATGATGAGAAAGACTCCTCAGTAATCCAAAGAGAGAGAGCCCTCACGGAGGATGAGGTAATTACCTCCTCCGTGAGGACTCTCTTTAACACACTACTTCTGCTCATAAATGCTCGCGATAAATGAACGGCATCGTTGTCTCCTTTTATCTTCTAATTTGACACACTCCAGATGCCTAGTATCCACTAATAGTTTTTACACTAATGGTCAACAAAATGTTCTCGAAATAACAGCTTTCAGGGCGCAGTTATTTTTTTATTAGTCTCTATGTTACAAGGGCTTTCTTAGGATCTTCTTTTTTAATTAGGGCCATTATTTGTTATATTAGCTTCAATTTGACTGGCATCGTTTTTCGTCTTGATTTTCCGATTTCTCTTCTTGCTAGGGCACCAAAGTTTTGTAGCTCATTCATAGTCTCTAAACTATCAGTATTTTTATTTGTTTGCTTGTTAACTTTTTGACAAATTTGTTCTCGTCATTAATTTGTGGGTCATTTGAACTTCTAACCGATATCTTTCCGTGGTTCTGTTGTATCGATGGCTGTTCTAGCGACTCTTTCCTTTTTCAGTTTTGCCACTCTTTTCTGCAAGTTCTTCTTTAACTAATTCGGCGTTTGCAACCTTCGGCAAAATGCACTATAACACAGTTTTATCCACAATACCGAATCAGAATTTTTGCACTCATGACCAAAGATGCTTAGGTGCTAGGATTAAGTCAAACAGTTGTTGAGAAATATGTAAGAAAGAGTTGTAAATACCATTCGTGATCACATAATTAATGACAAAATACAATTTCCTACTACAGAAGATGAAAGAATGGCAATTAAAAAAGAATTTTTAAATAGGTTGCACTCATATTGCCATTCTAAAACCAAATGTGGAACCCCTTCTCTATTTACGTAGGAAAGGTTTGGGTTAGTTTGTGTTAGTAAATGATAAGAAGAAGAAGGAGGAAGGGACCCACCACCCTGCCACCAGCGAGCCCTGAAGGGACTCGCTATTGCCCTTGCCCTGAAGGGTCCAAAATTTATATTACTTCTCCTTCTTTTTCTTATATCAGTCTTTATTAAGTTAGTTCGTAGCGAACCACACCAGGTTCCTATATAGCAAGGGCCACCTACTCCAAGTGAGCAGGCGGATAAGGGTAATTCCCCTCTCGGCCGGGCCGTGGCCCGGGAGGTACCAAAAACTCTCCAATTTGTTCTCAAAAAAAAAAAAAAAATTGGTTTCTTCGTGTCTCCCAGTCTATCTCTATCCGGCCCAGCCGGCTCTCTTTGGGACGTTCTCCTAGCTCATTGGGTCTTTCTTTTTTCCCTATCGATGGCATCGCTCCACCACACAGGAATATTCATATAGACTCTTCTCTTAGGCACCGTCATTTCCGTAATGAACTTCAATTCCTCAGTTAGACCATTGACTCTTTGGTCCACATGTTCGATCGTAGGCCTCCAAAGCAGCTGTTGTAATCTGCCCATTGCCAAAATGGCCATGTCTAATGCTCTTTCAGTATTAATCTCCGTCCTGACCTGCCTGATTTTCTGGCTTTGCTCTTCACATCTGGACTGATAAGAAAAGGCGATCATACTGTGATCGCTTAGTGTGTCTTTTAATACTTCCCAGTTTACCACATGCTGCACAATACCACTATCGCCCACCGTAACGTCGATGTTACTCGAGCCTCTAGCTCCACAAAATGTGGCAAATTCACTAGGTCGATAGAGACAGCAATATGAACTTGGTTAATCTTTTGGCAGTAAACTTGAGCGACATGACGTCAAGGTTGTTCGGTTCGAGTGTTTCCTCGCGGTGACACGAAGGATCGGTTCACATGAAAAGGCATATTCTGAACTTATGTCCAGATCGGGAATGTAGGTCGTACCCAGGCTAGAGGTAGTTTACTGTTTTTGTTGTAGAACTTACTTGTATTTCTGTAAGGGCTAATATGTGAGGTCTATTTGTTTGTATATGTTGGTGTACTGAATTAATGTTTGTATTTAGAACTCTCTTGTTGCAGTAATCTATTCTAAATTGGTCCGGTAACTGGAGACAATCGCATGAGTACCTAAATAATTTAACTGAAGCTAGTGAAATATCTTGGCTCATTGGTGACTCTGGTTACTCCTTGTCACAATATTTGATGACTACATTTAAAAATCCTGGAAATCAGCCTGAAATTCACATTAATCACTGTCATGCATTTGCAAGAAATGAATGAAATATGATTTGGTCTTCTAAAAATGAGATTTAGATGCGTTCTACAAGAGCATAGTGCCCGATTAACAATAGACTAGAATGTTCACTCTAAGCCCCCGCCCCCTGTTTCCTCGCCCCGTCGTCGTAGTAATTTGTATTTGGTTTCGTTTCTCATGATGTGCCCCAGATATTCCAATTTTCTACGTTTTACTGTTTATATTATTTATTTTTCTTTATTTTGTTTTGGGAGTATTCGGGTGTTTGATATTTTGTCCCCCCATGATATTTTGAGGATTCTTCTATATGTCCACAACTCGAATACCTCCAGTTTCTTTGCTGTTGCCTAGACTCTACTCCGTATAACAAGATGGAGAATACGTAGCATCGGAGCAGTCTGAGTTTTAGTGTTAAATTCAAATTATGTGTTTTGAATAATTTGGACATTTGAATGAAAGCTGTTCTTGCTTTTTCAATTCTTGTTTTTATTTCTTGGGAATGGTCCCATTGTTCATTTAGTACTGTGCCAAGATATGTGTATGTTGACACTCGTTCTACCGCTTTCCCATTGATGGTAAACTGTACTTCTCCAATTCTCTCTTTACTAATTGCCATGACTTTTGTTTTACTGGTGTTAACTTCTAGACCATATTTCTTACTTACTTCAACTACCCTGTCCAAAAAAAAAGCTGCAGTCCCTGTGCGGTGTCTGCAAATATGACGGTGTCATTGGCATATCTAAAATTAGTTATTCGTTCGCCATTTAATAGTACTCCTGCTTCCGTGTATTCTAGGGCTTTTTGGAAAATTGCCTCTGAGTACATGTTGAATATGAGAGGTGACAATATACATCCCTGGCGTACTCCTCTTAAGATTTGCACTTCCTCTGTTTTTGCATGGTTAATTCTAACTGAAGCTGATTGATTCCAATATAAGTTCTTAATTATGCGTAGGTCTTTGGCGCCAAGTCCACTATCTTGCAGAACTTCCATCATTTTGTTGTGTTGAACTTTATCAAACGCCTTTTGATAATCAATGAAACAAGCATACACCTCACAATTCGTATCCCTGCAACGCTGGAAAAGCATCTGTACACTGAAAAGGGCATCTCTTGTTCCAAGTCCCTTCATAAAATCAAACTGTGTTGGCGATATCTGTTGTTCACAGTTTGTACAGTCTCCGATGTATGATTTTTAAAAGTAATTTTAATAAGTGACTCGTAAGGCTTATTGTTCTGTAGTCACTGCACGTTTTGGCCCCCCGCTTCTTTGGCAGAACCATAAACTCCGATCTCAACCATTCTTTGGGTATTTTTCCACTGTTGTATATTTCATTGAATATGATAGTTCTTTTTTGAAATCCTGATCAAAAAGTTTGATAATCTCTGACTGCACCTCATCTGGACCGGCCGCTTTTCCATCCTTGAGGGTCAGTATTCCTGCCTCAACTTCGTCTAAAAGGTTGTCCGGTCCTGTTATGTCATTTGTTATTCTGTTCTTGTGTTTAAGAACAATGCTTTCACGTAATCCTTCCATGTTGATTTTATTTGTTCGATTTCTACAATTATTTCGCTTTGTTCATTTTCCACTTTTCCTATTGATTTCTTCTTGAATTTTCCTGTTATTTCCTTGATCTTCTTATATACACCAAATGTGTCGTGTTTTGATTGTGCTATTTCAATCTCTTTGCACTTGTCTTTGAGTTCTTGTTCTTGTGCTTCTCTGATTTTTCTCCTAATCTGGTTGTTGATGGATCTATATCTGTTCATGTCATTATTTATTTTGGTCTTCCTTCTTTCTTCCATTAATTTCAGTATCTTTTCATTCGTCCAGGGTTTCATCTTATCTATATTTGCTATTAGTATCTCTTTCTTTATTGATTTTGTGACTTTGACTATTTTCTCTATTTTTTCCTCGACTTCTGAGCTGTTTTTTACATCCAGTACAGCATTACTTTTCAGCGTCTGGGAAGTTCGATTAAGAGATATTTCCCATCTTGCTGAAAAGCGAATCATACGCTTCATCACTTTCGGACACCTGATATACTTAATCTTAATCAACGGAGGCTCACTTATAACAAGTATCTACGACCTATAATATATGATTGTTCGAGCAAGTTAAATAATCTAAATAAGAAATAAATACGGTAACGTCTGAATTACGCTTTCGAAAAGCGCTATACACACACCGAACTACGAACATAAAAGATTTCGTGGCGCCGATATTATGACTCTTGGAAATATCGTTTCCTCGAATGCGATATTTTTCCATAGTTTCTCGGTCGGGAAATTTTGATTGGAACGCTTAAATCGTTTATTGTTTCGCCTAGGAACAAAAATATCGTTTTACTTATCCGACGTCTGGCGGTCGAGACTAATATCTCGTTAAAAGAGTCTCGAATCAGCAACTGTGCTGATAGGTTATTTACGTGTGAGTGTGTATGTTATTTTCCAGACGTTGAGAAATTCGATCGTTGTTTTGGTAGTATTTTGTCGGTAAAATAATATTTTTGAAATTGGAATTTGGATATATCTTAATTAGATTGTTCTTGGAAGAAGGAAAAGGATGCATCATTTTAGTAAGCTAAGGTGGAATAATTTTAGTTCCAAAACGATCGTGTTTAATCTTATCGCATTCAATCTCCTTTGATCCATTTTATTTTCAAAGATAATTAGGTAACCAATTTGTAAAACAAAGTAAAACTTTACCTAATAGGAAACGAAATTCACAAAATTCTACTAATAAAAATAGAGCCACTATTGGGAAAACACCCTAACTTGTGTATTAACTTATCGTTTTCCGCCGTATAGTTTGGTGATAACACCCTGTATGTCCGTAGTATGAATGAACTATAACTAAACTCCGAATAGCTTTATTTCACCACAGAAAAACAGCATTTTGTGCATTTGCATTGTATTTCAGTTACTCCTTAGTCCGAACCTGGATTGTCGGTAGAATAGATTCCGTTATATGAAACGATTGCTGGAGAGCAAATTGTCACTTCGTCAAGGAAATCGTTTTTAATCGTTCTCAGTATAATATATCTTCGTCTCCGTCAATGCTGTGTAAAGAACAATATGTCAAATAAAAAAAAGAACATGTTTTTATCTTCTCAAATGCATTCTGCTTCCGCGCAATTTCCCACTCTGTTCTCCTTGTCTGCGCCGGTAGAAACAAAATTAGTTTTTAGTCCTTACAAACACTCAACCGTGAAGCATTGATCCAGTCATCGCTCTGCTTGAATTTGGCGTCAAGAACATCTACCCAGTCGTAGCTCTGTTTAACGCCAAGATATCTAATCATTTTCTAATTTGCCTGCTTAGATATTTAGAAAATATCTGCTGTACTCGGTGTTCCCTTTTTTCAACACTGAATTAAGGACTCTGTGGGCGTTTTAACTCATTTTCTCGAGACAATACAGCTCGTAGCGGCTCTCCTTTTGAAGATACAAGAAGGTAAAATGACGGTTGGAAATCTGTAGTAGACAAATCTATTCCTGTCCCCGAGATTCAAATAATCTGTACGAAGTCTTATGATCCTGGTGAAGTAAAGTTGAGAGAATTGCAGAAGCAAAGTAACAAGATATTTTTGTGTGAACGGAAAGGCAGTTAGTTGAATTATTAAAAGAACGTTAATTAAATTCAATAAAGAAAGAAGTTGATGTTGAATTCAAATGATCAAGAAATTTTGTTAGATGTTAGATATTTATTAATAGTTAATAGTATTTAATTTTATGTGTGAAAGGACGAATGCATGAAAGTAGTTGGATATCATTGTATATATTAATCATATTTAATGAAAATTAAATCTTGCATTATTAAAATACGTGATACCTAAAATACATATTTCAATTCGCACCCTATGAATAAAACCCTTACCAACCTGGGTTAATAAAGTTCACTAATTAAAGTGGTTAATTATAAAGTTAATTACCACTCCCTCCTTTATGGTGATAAATGAATGAAACATAAATTGTTTATACCGACCAACTACTAATAATTTAAAATAATTTAAGTGTTCAATGTGACCCAAGTGGTTCTCGAAACAAGATCGATAGCCTCTTTGTACCCTTGCTGTTAAAATGTGATTTTCCTGGTTAAGGCAATTTATTTCTTTAACAATTTTTTGGCATCGCTCCCGGGCGCAACCCAACAAAACTAATCCAAATTTAAAAAGAGAAACAAACATAACTTTGAAAAAAATTTAAAAAACATCGACGGGAATCTAATCGGGACCGCCGCGCCGTATCAGAAACACAGCTGTTTCAGACTCGATCTTAGTCGATTTTCTAAACAAACAGAGATGTGCTCGTAGGCAGTATAATTTACCATAGGGGCTAGTTCTAAAGTGATTTTGTAAATAAAACAAAAACTTTTAGCATTATATGAATATTTTAATAAGTTATTTTAGCTGAAAAATACTGGAAGCTCATAAATAAACAAAATATAAACATCAAATGATTGTATGTAGTCAGCGCTACGATATGGATAATATATGTCGATGCTAGATATCGACCTTGCAGAATATCATAAAAATAATACTCTTAAAAATTAGAACATTGCATAAACAGTTATAATTCTAAACTAGTATATGATTATAAACATAACCTTGAAGCTATGTACAGTTAAATACTCATTAAAGTCCCTGCGGAACTGCTACGTAGAGCTCGGTTAGCTGAGATAACTCTGATATGAAATACCGTAATATACAAGCAATAATAACAGGACAACTATTACCTTAATGTACAGCTACTATGTACACTATGTTCACAGTTGACAAGAAAAGTTCAATGTTCTGCAGTTTATCTTCCAACACTGGGGAAAGTCACTTTAAACAACACTTGCTAAGCCTCTTGCTAGCTTCTATATACAATGCGGTTCAATTTCTTGCAAATAAGAATGACTTGAAGGTAGTGGTTTGATATGGTATGCAGTTATTGCATAATAGCATGACATGGATGCCTTGTGAAATGCGGTTTTTTGGTACACGCATAAATGATTATAAAATACGCTATGCAGGTCGCATAGGTAATCTGAAATCCGCGTAGAGGATATAGCAATGTTGAGAACCCATGGACAAGACCAATGAGACGCTAGTACAGCGATGGTGCCGCGTTTGAGTTGTTGAGAGAATGATTGTAAGCGTGTGAGTTTACTTACTTGAGATTCGAGACAAGACTCGATTAATATTGAGAACCCATGGACAAGACCAATGGGAACGCTAGTACAGCGATGGTACCGCGTTTCGGATAATGTGAATGTAAACGTGTGTGTTTACTTACTTGGGTTTCGTGACAAGACTCGATTACTTGTGGTTCGAGACAAGACTCGATTGTAGAACTCCCATGGACTAGACCAATGGGGACGCCAGTACAGCGATGGTACAGCGTCATACTAAGATTGAGGATAATGGCAGGCAGGGTGCCGATAAATACCTTAATTGTAGGCTTGAAACGACGATGACTATGGCTGGATACCACAATGTCACTTGAGTAGAGATCTAGAGAGATTAGTGGGTATCAAGACGTGAAAACTGCCCGGCATGGCGGCTTGGTGCCATGCCGGCTGGAAACGGGAAAGCGCCCTTGGCGCGACTTACTTAAGTGAGAGTCCAGATGCTACTTGATACTAGAACGTGATAACAAGAGATGGCGCTACGAGTATTGTTAAGGTTCTTAATTTCGTTGGAATGCGAGGACAGTGGTGTGGAATGTTAAAATTGTACAAAATTAAATCGAGAATTTTAACACTTACCAAATTAAATTTTGGAATTCTGGCACTAGTAAATCTTCCAAAAAGTTTTCAATTGCGTCTTCTAAGGACTCGTAGTATCTTTGTCCCTTGGATTTCCATCGCCCCAGTGACGGTTATTATGTCTATTGAATAATACTCCAAGTGCATGGCCAAATAAAAGGATCTATTTCTACACAATATCAAAGAATCGTCAAACCATTGAATAAATCAACGGCTTCTACAACATCAGAATCTGCTAAAGCTAAAAGCGGATCATTTTGTATTATATCTCTTTCAACAAGCAAAATAATTTCCAAGTAAACAATGATGATCCACCCCAATATAATTTCAGAAAAGCCTATGTATGAGTTAATGTCGAACACTGATTGGTCGCCTGTTCTCAATTGCACAGATGTCGGAACTCATGTCAGAGTCTTTATGAGATTCTAAATAACATATTCGCTACCTGTGCATCACTCAAGGTGCCACGGCGCGGCGTAGGCGTAGGAAAAGGCCTATCATGACTCTAAAACTCACGATACAAATCTTTGCGCAGCTTAATTAAATCAAGCTGCGACAAGGCTTAAAGGGAATATATCCGGCGTGCTGAGATAAGCATAACTTCTGATTCCTCAAACTTTGGGTCTTTTATTCAAAGCAAGACAGCTCAATCCCGCATTCCAGCCACTATGAAAGACATTAATCACTCTTACCACGGATCCCAATGATGTGTCGTTTTGGCTTTTTCCAACTACTTCCAAAGTGTGTACAAAGACTCCCACCAGCCTGCAAATATTGATCTGTTGATGCAGTATTCCGACATCATCAACATTCCGCCAATAACTACCGATGATATAGTTGTAGCAAGCAAAAAACTTAAAACTATCCCACAGTTCATTATTAGAGACTGTTCCCTCGTTTTATGCGAGCCACTGTGTAATATCTTCAATCTCATCCTGGAACTGGGCATGTTTCCCGAAACCTGGAAGGTGGTAAGGGTCTATCCCTTTCATAAGAAGGGCGATCCAGCAGTTATTGAGAATTATCGTCCTATCTCCATCCTATGTAACTTCACCAAAATATTCGAGATTATCCTGCAGAAATTTATCTTCTCCAAGATCAAAAACAGGCATTCAAACTTCTTTCTCAATGAAGTGTTTGTGACTCGTCCACTGTTTCCGCCGTTTCCCTTGTTCGTACTTTGGTTCCCAGGATTCGGGCAATGACCCTTCCAGCGCAGTAGATTAACATATGGAAGTGGTCCAACGTGTTTGCCTGGGTGATATAGTTTGGCAGAATTTGGTTGTTCATAATAGTAAGGGCGATTCCTAGTTTCTATGAGGTTCACCCTAGGTAATGGTGGGCTACTTACTAGGTCGGTGCCATTGTACTCCACAATTAGCTTTTTCATCTCTGAGATGAGTGTTTCAAATAATCCTTCGATGTCCACATTATCTCAATTTAAATCATGTACCCCACCGTTCGGCTGTTGCTCTGCTACTTCAGGCATTCTACCCACATACCCAGCGTCTTCGTCGTGGTCATCATTCTCGTTATTATCGTGATTCTCATTCTTATCATCATCATGATCCTCATTATCTTCGTTGTTGTTGTGCATGTTTAGTAGTTCGCGTTCTACTTCTTGTTTGATGGTGTTAAGTCTCGCAGATGAGACGAGGTTGTTTCTGATGATAACACGATCTCTGCTCTGTTACATGCAGCTCTGGATAATCTCTGCAGAATTCAGTATGCAGTCCTTGTCGATAACCCATGTTCTCTCGTCCTAACTGTGTTTTCCTAAAATAGATACGCATTATTGATTCATTCATGGACGGTGTGCATTTCATGCGTCGTCTGGGTAATCCCGCCTGAGTGAGCGCTAGCTAAATTTTTTGCATAGTACCTTCAATGGGTCGTATCTGGGTTCTTAGGTGATACCTGTGTCGTTGTTGTGGTTGTGGAGCTGTAGTTTCTTGTGCAGCAGGGGCCCGCCTCCTCAGCACCCTGCCACCGACGTCCCACAAGCTGTCATATCCAACGCCGGCTCCAGACATGCCCTGGCGATCCCCAGGTAGCGATCTTTCTCCGAGGCTTCGGTTGATCTCAATTTTCATAAATGTCTCCCTTTAACGCAGGGGATACGGCATTTTTTACCTACTGCCAGGTAACTCGGACCCGTGGGAACGTCACGCCCCAAAGCAGCCGAACCAATTATTATTATTATTATTATTGTTTCTTCAGTATCACATAGCTTTTTCTTTGCAGCTATGGTTTGTCTTTCTGACGGACTAACCGGGTACGCATCGTGTATCTAAGGTTACTCTTTCTTTAATGATGGTCTTGTGTTTATTGTTTATCTTTTGCTTCTCGAGTGTATCCTGTGCCTGTTGTCTTAAGGATGGTGCTCAGGGGGAACAGGGACATACAAAACAGCAGCGGTGATAGCGAATCTCCTTGGTAAATACCGTTTTTGATATTAATTTCTTTGATTATGACGGTTGATGATCCATTTGACAGGTGTAGGTCAGTTTTCCAAGTGGTCATGGTTTTCGTTATGAAGGCTAGTGGTGTTGGGGATGTTCGGTATATGTTCATGGTTTCCACTAGCCAGCTGTGAGGTATACTGTCAAAAGCTGTTTTTTTAGTCAATCCAGGCTATTGATAGGTTTTTGCGGTTGTTCTTGCAGTCTTTTTGGATCATATTGCTTGTTAAGAGGTGGTCTTTGCACCCGTAAGAGTTCTTGACGCAGCCTTTTTGTTCGTCAGGGAAGAGGTTGTTTTCTACTAGATGTGAGTAGAGTCTTTCTGATATTATCTTTGTTAAGATTTTGTACACATTGTTCAAGCAGGTTATGGGGCGATATGATTTGGCTTTTTCAGTGTCCTCGGATTTGGGAATCAGGTGGGTCTTGCCTTTTGTAAGCCAGAGCAAATTCTTACAACGGCATGATAAACGAAGAACAGGAGATGCCCGATCTCCTGTTCTTCGTTTATCATGCCGTTGTAAGAATTTTGCTACGGCTTCATGTATTGCTTCTAGTTTCTTCCACCAGAAGTTTGGCATTCCGTCTATCCCCGCTGCTTTCCAGTTTGCTGTTCTATCAGTTGCTAGCTTGAGTTCGGCAAGGCTGATGTCGGGCCATTCCATGCGTTTTATTTTGGAGGTTTTTTCGTATTCTCTCTAAATCCAGGTCGCAGTACTGTTGTGTCTGATCTCTCTTTCTCATATGCTTCTCCAGTACTATTGTATATCTGTCTCGTTGGGCGTCCCACTGATTACGTTTTTCTTCCCTAATATCTCGTTGTAGTGTCTGTGTGGGTTTTCCGTGTACTATTTATTCTGGTAGTACTGGTTGCTTCTCTCGGTATATCGTTTTATTCTGTAGATTTTAGAGCTTGTCAAAGTGTCAAAATACCCGACTTTCAACTGTCAATATTTGGTAAACAGCTAAAGATAGGTATAGGATATTATACACAAAATGTGTTTAGATATTTCTAGAGAGTCCAAAAATGTAGTAATATACAGGGTGTTCATTTAAAACAATATCAAAGTGACCCCTAGCACTTTTATTTGATGTTCAATTGTTTTTTGCTGAACATATCCGAATTCGCGGGAGAAAATTACATAAGAAGCCTATTTCAGTTTTTTTTTTATAAAAGTACAGGGTATCGCCTTGTCTAATCCTCGTTGGATAACCTTGTACATCGGAAGTTGTAAGAGGTTCGTCTAAGCCATTAGTTGGCTGTTTAAGAATCCATAAATACATGTCACATAGTATATCAACATAATGTACATTACAAAAAGAAAACTAACTGTATTATCCAAAATTCCCAGAGAACTTTGATTTGGCTGGAATGAAGACGCACCTGATTCTCAGGGGTCTGCGATTATTTCGGTGTGTAGGTATTCCATATATCATTGATCATTTCTAAATTCAAACCTGATCTACCTTCCATATTTATGTTCACTTCATTGTCATGATGCAATGACTCTTTTGGCAATTCTTTGGAGGCTGGATCTGTGCTTCTTTCTCCTTCTCCTTTTTCTTCCCAATCTTTGACACATTTAAATTCTATTACAAAGATTTTCTTTGTTTTGAACACGTTCAATGGGTAACATATCTACGTCATCGTCGAACAGATGAAGGTAACCCACTAGTGGTCCTCCGCCAGTGAGAAGTGTTTCTTTTTTTTTCTTTTGCTAAACATTTTTCAAGCTCATTTTTTTTTAATTTTAAGTTTTTTTAAGGCAGCAGCACTTCTAAATGTGGTGCTGCTTGATGTTGCTCGGGCCGGTTTCTTATCCTTCAAAATTGCAACATAATGAATCTTTTCTGATACCGTAAAGTTCGACACACGAACTTTCGTTCTTGATATCAGAAATATTCGGTAAAAGCACTGACAAACTGACAAAAATCGTCTAAAACCCCAACCCAAAACCTAATACCTTTTCGCAAATTCTAGCTCCCATCGTCACATTTATTGCTAAAGTCATTGCCCAATAATTTTATTATGCTGAGAAATCAGCACATTTTTCGGTTTGGTTAAAAATAGGCGATCGCATACGGCGATGCAATAAATTAGTTCAAATTCAAAACAAAAACATTTTAACTTAATGTGATACTTTAACTTCTACTTACAGCCACTACTGCAAAAAGCCATAATTAATGACATAGCGATCATGGTTTGTACGTACTTAACCGTACTAGCAGCTACTGCGTTGAAAGAGGCCTACGATGCCGCTAAAATGCAGGAGTACTTATTTTTTACCAAACTAATTTTTGAACAGCTTGTAGTGTTCACTAGAATGTTCCAGTTTGTTTAAAAAAATTAGCAGATCGTCCACTTCGAACGCCAAGTTCAAGGTTAAAGATTAGAAAAAAATTCGACCAATAAGCCAGCTTTGCATTGTCCTACGACAACGCGTAAAATACAACAACAGTGAGCATGTAAATTACTCAGAGCGGCAGCTATTTATTGTGAATCTAAAAGTTAGATATCTATGGAAAACACTGCCTAAATCGATTAAAAATATAAGAATATTTCCGGTTCCTCTGCAAGTTAAATGTCACGTTTTAGAATCATGTTGTAAGCACGGTCTGCGAGACATTGCTGGGGTGCATGGGAAGCTATTTCGGGAAATGTCAAACAAACATTCCATATAATATATTAATGACAACAAATAGTAATTAATTTATGTGTTTTAACTGGCAACGAAGTAACAACAACAACAACCGGATTCTAATGTCGTAACATTGGCCTAGTCAACGACTCGACAGCATAGTAGGTTTCGCGTTGAACAACAGTTTATGTTGACCGCCATGCAGTCTACTGTTTTCCATGGCAATGGTCTTATTTAGACGGACATATTTCGTTTTTGTCTTCGGTTTATCTGTTCCAATAACATGAGAACTATCGGTGTAATGCGGGTATACACAGATATTTTGCGATACGCTCGCATCGCATGCAGTATGTCTGCGAATCGACTTAATAACGTGAGCACGAGGGCCAACGATTGATTCATGACGTTCTTTGGAACTTTAATATATGATTAGATTTAGTTAATGAAGAAGCATATTTCTTACTTTACTGTCCTGCTACTCTGGTTGAATACCACGAATAATGAACTTTAGAACATCTCAAGTATAATCAGACATAGTAGGCATAGTTATGCAGAAACTTTCCAAACCACAAAAGTAAAGTTTCGAAAAAATCGATATTATATTGTTTTTTAACCATTATGTAATAATATATACACTTAAGAAGAAAATGTTACTTCCTTTTTTTATCTGGTAAAATAACCTATTCTTAACAAATCCAGGTTGAAAAAGTATTTAGTATAATATTTTGGAAAGTGCTGCCATTTTTTTGAGGTTGGTTGCTGTCTGCGTTATTGGATATTATTAAAAAAGGAACAAAATTCAAAGGTTTATATAAAAAAATAACTTATTGAGACAAAAATTCAATTAAACATCTTCAATATTAAAATCAAGAGTGGCTATATTATATCCAACATCTTCTTCGATGTTATCATGTATGTTGTAAGTTTTTGTAGATATCTTGATAGTCTGATGGAATAAGATGCATCATTTCGTTTTGCTTGTTTGCTGTGTTTGTGCTAAACGTGTCTAGTACTTTGTCCTGTGATATTTGCAAGTTTTAAGTGTTAAATTGTCCCCGTTTTTCATGTTACGCGGATGCATCGATAGAGCTTCGAAAACAGCGCATTACTGGTAAACATTACATTTCCAAAACGTTCACCCTTACATATAAAAACAGAAAAACCAGTTTTCTTCGAGACCAATCCTCCCATTTTTAACCCACAAAAACTTATCGTTTTAAATAAACAAATTGAAATAAACGTAAACAATATCAATCCTCAATTTGACCGCTGGGAGTTTTTGCACGACTATGCGATAAACCTTCGGATAACGTTTTTAATTCTCCATAATCTTATACATGTACATACGAGACTTTTTTTTCCTCTTGTTCTTCCTATTGCCGCATAAATGTAAATTTATGTAAATTTTAATTAATTTTTAAAATTATAATTAATTTTTAAATCATCTTGTCGTCGTCCCTGCTGAACTGAGTAGGTAGGGAAGCCGATTTAGTATTTTGTATTAAGATTGTTGTCTTACTTTTTCTCTGTTGTGCGTGTGCTTTTTTTTGTCATTTTGAGTGTCTATAGGAAGTTATGAATAACTTGGTCTGCTCGAAATGTAAATGTCAATGCCTGTTTAAGGCTCGCCCACAGGACAATGAGGTCTTTGGCGCCTGCTGTGACGCATGCAAGCTAACTCTTTGTAAAACTTGTGCTAATGTAACAACCACCGAGTGTCACTCCATCGTGTTAGGCCAGCGTAATTTAATATTTTACTGCACATCCTGTAAGCTATTATTGAATGATGTACCAAAATTGAAGAAAGCGCTTGAACATCTTGATAAAACTAAATTGGAAATTAAAAAAAAAGATAGTCTCATTGCAAGGATGCAGGAGGAAAGGGACAAGAATGAGACAGAACTTCGACTAGAAATAGCTAATTTATCGACTGACCTAAAATCTAAAGACAGATATATAGTTCGACTTAAGAGAAACACTCAAGATTTTGAGGATTCAGTGATCGACGTTGAAAAAGATTTTTCTAGCAAGATTGTGGAACAGAAGAACGAAATTGCAAGCCTAAATAAGGACATCCTCAAGCTTATGGAAAAGAACAAACAACTCTTGGATCAAATAAAATACGTCGAGGACCAAAACAAAAACCTAGCTTTGGAACTAAATGAAATGAAAAAACTTAGAACTAATTTTCTTACAAGTATTGAGACATTGACTGCGGAGAATGATATGTACATGAATGACCTTAAAAAGGCCAACAACGAGATATTTGCTCTAAAGGAAAAATCAATTCCCCTTGTCCTCGAAAATGGGATTGGTTGTAATACAGGTTCTTCGTCGTTGAGGAATCGACCTAAAAAAAGGCGAAACCAAATTTTAATTATTGGAGACAGATTCGCAAGAGGCTCCACCCACTTATTTAGACATTTTGGAAGAGGACTTTTCGACTTGAACTGTCAGTGGAGGAACGGAATCACTATTGAGGGAGTCGTTGATATTTGCACCTCCTACAAGCAAAGTCTGACCCACAAGGACTATATACTTTTTATTGGTCCCCGCAACTGCATTACCGGCAGAGACGTCCCCAGACAGAAAATCGAAGAACTTCTCGATATAGCGAATTCTACGAATCTAATCGTGGTCGGAACGCCATTCTGGAAGAACCGACCTGTGCTTAACAACTTTATTGCAAAGCAGAATAGTGTCTTAAAAGCATCTTTTCATGGATCACACGCTAGTTTTGTTCCCATCGTAGCAGAGTACTCCTTGAACGGCGAGATGACCGCTCAAGATAAGAATCATCTCATAAGGTACTTATGTGACAGCTTTATAGGTACTCTTGATGACGACGAGGCTTCTTGCACTCAAATCCATGGGTCTTTGAGTGTGAATGACCTTCTGAAAACATCTGTCAACGAAGTCGATACTGAACATTTTCGGCGCGACACAACGACGGACCCGTAGTCAGGACCGACCAGATAGTTCAAGTAGATAGTTCAAGTAGACAGTTCAAGTAATATTTTTAGCATTTTTTACATTAATATCTGGTCGTTGAAAAACAAGACCCAAGAAATTGAAGCTTTCCTGCAAGAAAGACCAACGTGCTACAATGCTCTTAGTTTCGCTGAACACTGCCTTTTGAATGAAGAAATCCAGCTAATCAACATTCAGGGTTTTGAACATGGGGCCTCCTTTTGTCGGGGTAGTAATCGACATGGGGGTGTTGTTGTTATGCCAGCTTCGGGTCAAAGCGTGAAAGTGTTGGAGGGCCTGGCTGAACTATCAGTTGAGAGACACTGTGAAGTATGTGGTTTGGAATTTCTAGACTGTGGTATTGTTATAGTAACTATCTATCGCCCACCAAGTGGGGATTTTACCGTGTTTTTAAATGTGATGGACCTAATTTTGGCCTCTATTTTTAATTTAAATAGGTAAACTGTTATTAATGGAGATTTTAACATACAGTTTGATAGAGAGTATGGCGATAAGCATAGTTTTATAGATGTTATGAACTCTTACAACTTTTCTCAACAGGTCTTTATGAACACAAGACTAAATCACTGTCTCGACAATGTGTTTGTAAACTTCTCTGAGTTTCCCGACTACAGTTTGAATGTTTTCAATTCTGTTTTGTCTGATCACTCAGCTATAGAATTGAGTTTTGATATTGGTCATATATGCAACACTGCGGTAAAATGTACCAATTTTTTGTGCCGGCCAGTGACAAGTAAGGGTATATTCAATTTGTACAACATGCTTGAGAGTGAAGACTGGCAATTTCTTGGCCCTGATATTGGGGCTGAGGAGTGGTGTAACAGATTTATGGACAAGTTTATCAGTATGCGTGACATGGCGTTTCCACAGTCCCTCAGAGTATCAACAAATCAAAACACACATAAAGTTGTATGGTTCAATGACAAACTCAGGGTTATGAGGGAGGAGCTTCGGGCCCTTGGCTGCCTTGCTCGAGAGTCTGACTGCCCTCTTCTGCATGAAGAGATCAAGGTATGTAGGCGTAATTATAGACATGCCATCTCCGAGGCTAAGCGAAGAGCAAACAGTAATCATATCAAAAAGTCGGACAATCCTGCTAAAGCAGCATGGAATGTCATAAATAATAATCGAAGAGTGGTCAGAGACAGGATGGGCGCGGACATTGATCCTAACATGTTAAATAATTTTTTTGTTGGTGTTGCTGGTGAATTGATATCAGCATTACCGCAATCTGCTGTCTCTTTTGAGAGATATTTGGAAGGGGTGAAAAGGAATGATTTGCTTACCTTTCATTTTCGTAATGTAACTTTTAATGAGGTTCGAGCTGCAATTGACGGATTAAGGAAGAAGCACAGTAAAGATTTCTATGATCTGAATATGGTGTTAATAAAATCGCTAAAAAATGTTCTAATTAGTCCTTTGACAAATCTGTATGATAAATGCATTGAGGAGGCCACATACCCTCACCTCTTTAAAATAAGTAAAACGGTCCCAGTATTTAAAAGTGGAGACCCTAACTCTCCTAACAATTATAGGCCGATATCGCTGATACCTGTTTTGTCAAAAATATTTGAAGCCCTGCTCTGTAAACAGCTGTGTGATTACTTGGAGTCGAATGACTTGCTGTCCGGCAATCAATTCGGTTTTAGAAAGGGTAGATCAACAGTAATGGCCATTAATAAACTATGTGAAGGCATAGTTGAGGGCTTTGAGGGGGGAGAGTTTGTAGGAGCTACATTCTGCGACCTCTCCAAGGCCTTCGATTGTGTCTCCCATGACATCCTATTGAAAAAACTTGAATTCTATGGACTAAATCTCGACAGCTGTCAGTTGATTCAGAGGTATCTCACTGACAGGAGACAAGTGACATGCTATGGGGGGCATCTCTCGGACGTAAGAGTCGTGAGGCACGGTGTGCCACAGGGCTCTATATTGGGGCCGTTATTGTTCCTCACATATGTCAACGATATAGAATCCTCCCTGCAGCAGGGTAGTGTTACATTGTATGCAGATGACACCAATTTTCTTGTAACTGACAAGGAATGTGAATCGCTGATTGAGAGGTTGGCTGAGTGTAGAGAGTGTGTCAGTGATTGGTTTGTGGCAAATAAACTCAACCTTAACCATGAGAAAACGAAAAATATTGTCTTCTCGCTGAGGCAAATATACCTTGATAATCCAGACCAGGTCAAATTTTTGGGAATAACTTTAGACCCAAAACTGACTTTTGAACTCCATGTAAATAATGTTTCAAAAAGGGCAGCCTCGGGAGTCTTTGTACAGAGGGGCTTGGCGAATACTGTGG
This sequence comes from Pissodes strobi, assembly GCA_016904865.1. Taxonomy (NCBI): domain Eukaryota; kingdom Metazoa; phylum Arthropoda; class Insecta; order Coleoptera; family Curculionidae; genus Pissodes; species Pissodes strobi. The sequence goes on along the minus strand of JAEQML010058449.1, from coordinate 5,396 downwards.
AGTCAGCGATCTGCCTTATGGCTTATCATGCTCATGTGCACTCAATATGTATATATGGCCTTCTGGCGTGGGGACATTCGTCCCATGCATCTAGGGTATTTGGAGTACAGAGGAGGGCAGTCCGAGTCCTGGCTGGAATTGGGTATCGTGATGAAGCAAGACCATATTTCAAAAAATTTGGGATTCTTACTCTTCCATCCCACTACATTTACGAATCATTACTCCATGTACGTCAAAACTTAAATAGATATGCAACTATTCAGAATTTACATTCTCACAATACAAGATCACACATGAATCTTCAAATTGAGTTTCTCAGACTTAAGAGGTCTTGGAATGCAACGCTACATTATGCACCTGTTTTTTTCAATAGGCTACCTGTGAGGGTCAGGGAATTGCCGGTAAAGCGCTTTAAAACTGTAATAAAAAAATATTTAATATCTCAAGCTTTTTACAATTATAACGATTTCCTAAATTGTGATGTTAGTGATCAGGATTTTGTCTAATATGTTGTGATATATCTTCGTGTATAGAAATAGTTTATTTTAAATCTTTAGATTTGGTCTATGTATTTGTAATTTGTTGTGTCCTTCCCAACTAATAGCTTTTAGCTTTTATCTATTTAGAATTTCTATTAACAATTGTAAAAAAAAATTATTGACAATATTGACGATTGTAAAGGTATTTTGTACTTATCAGTAATAAAATTATTCTTATTCTTATTCTTATTCTTAAGATTTGCGAGCTTTTGGTTATGGACCTCAAACATTAAAAAAAACATCTTGTATTCTGATTTTAGTATCATTTTTTCCTTCTTTCTTTTTAATATCAATCCTATGTACAGGGTGGCCCGTTTATTATTGGATGACACCTTATCTCAATGTCTACGGGCTGTACCAAAAAAAGTTTAATACAAAAGTTGTTTGGATTTACTTCTGTTTTTAAAATATTATATTTTTATATATACAGAGTGTTCGTGTTTTCGTGGACTCGTATCAACTTCCTTATTTTAAATAGAATACCCTGTATATTAAGGCATTTTTGAATTCCTCGGTAAATTCTAGATATATTTTGTATATAATATCTTATACCTAAATGTAATCGCTTTTGACATATTTTGAATGTTATGACAAAAATGAAGTCTGCAGGTCTAAATTATAACTATCAATTTCTCCTATTGAAAGCCTTTATTCCTTAATTGGAGTCTGTTTCCTCGTAGAAGGGGATCTACTTTAGTAGTATGTGTTGGCATTTTTATAATAAATAAATAAAGGGTGATCAAAAACAAAATGAAAAAATCGGTAAACGTAATTTTTTTCAAAAAGAAACCCCCTATTTTATAATTTTATCTTATTTAGCATTAAAAATAAGGGTGGATTTGTATAAAGTTGTCTACTTGTAGTTTTTCAGCTTTCAAGTTTTGTTATTAGTTGTCCATAACGGCAGGGCGTGGCGAAAAAAAAACACTCGAGCACTGACAATAGCGATAATACACCTACTTATTACCCCAGCCGATACGATTAAGATACCTTTTGTCGGGCCCAGCTATTCTAGCAGATACAACAGTCTTTCTTTTGCATCGTGTATGGTAACCTATTATAGTATTAAAATCCCCAGCGCATAGGTAGCCTCCTATAATGTGTCTAGAAATGTAAAACGCTGGCCAAAGGTAGTGTTCTTTTCTATGCTAAAATGCGATATTTATAATTTATAAATTATAACGTAATCAGATGCAATTTATCCAAGAAATCAAAATATTTGTCACGTGCACATCAAACCTTCTAACACAAACTGCCACGGACGTATCGATAGCTGGTCTAAAAATAGGAGGCTACTTATGCGGTGGCGCTTTTAACACTATAGGTTACCATACTCGATGCAAAAGAAAGAACAGCTGCGCCTGACGAAAGGTTAATAACTTACGCGTCCCGGCTGGAGTAATAAGTAGATGTATTGTCAGATGACAAGAAATAGTGTCATTTCTGTAGCGCTCGATTGGTTTTTTTTTTCGCCACGCCTCGCCGTCATGGCCAACTAATAACAAAACTTAAAAGCCGTATAGCATTTATACAATAGAGCAATGTCAAATTGCCAATATTTTAAAAACTACAAGTTTTTCGAATAGACAACTTTATACAAAGTCGCCCTTGTTTTTAATGCTAAATAGATAAAATTATAAAATAGGGAGTTTACATTTGAAAAAAATTACTTTTAACGATTTTTTTCATTTAAGTTTTTATGTTATGTTAATTTTTGATCACCCTGTATTTATTTATTATAAAAATGCCAACCCAAACTACTAAAGTAGATCCCGTTCTATAAGGAAACCAACTCGAGTTAAATAATAAAGGCTTTCAATAGAAGAAATTCATAGTTATATTTAGACCTGCTAACGTCATTTTTGACATAATTCAAAATATGTCAAAAACGGTTAGACTTAGGTATAGGATATTATATGATATATCTAGAATTTTCTGAGGAATTCAAAAATGCCTTAATATACAGGGTATCCCATTTAAAATAAGGAAGTTGATACTTGTCCACAAAAATAAGAACACCCTGTATATATAAAAATATAATATTTTAAAAATTTAAGTAAATTCAAACCACTTTTGTGTAAAACTTTTTTTGGTACACCCCGTAGATTCTGAAATAAGGTGTCATCTCATAATAAACGGGCCACCCTGCACATTTGCAAGAATTCTATCGCAGAAAGCAACCAACCTATTTGGTCGCATTAAATTATTATTGAGATCAACCAATTGAATTAGGATCTTTCCAGGCGTGGATAAGGGGGGGGGAGGCAATGAATGCAATTACTCCCCCTCCCCTGAACTTTATTTTTGCAACCAATTTCAAAATATCTCAAGGCTATGCGCATGTATTGCATTGCGAAATAGGTAAAGTCGAACAAAAGTGCCCCTTTCTGAACGAAATCCTGGATCCGCGCCTGGATCTTCCTGCTTAAAACCCAATTATAAGGAAGTCAGGAATATGAATAGGTTACTACCAAGACGGTTATTAATTTTAGTTGGTAGGTTTATGTAACGTAATTTGAAATATTTGACCTTCAGGCATTGTTTATGAGTTTAGTACAAATTTGAAGATTTTGTGGGTTTGTAGGTGTTTGCATAACTGAGATGTATTGGCCTATGTCACTTATATATGGAGTAGGGCAATTGAAAACTACGGAGAGTCTCGAGCGATTGCGTTGGATATTTCAAAGGCATTCGACATAGTTTGGCATGACGGACTACTCAACAAACTACCGTCCTTGGGACTGCCAGCCTCTCTCTGCAGCTGGCTTGCCAGTTTCCTTAAGAGCCAATCTCTGCACGTTGCAGTCGATGGACACATCTCGGACACATTCACCATCAACGCGGTCGTGCCGCAGGTCGCAATACTTTCACCAACTCTGTTCCTCATCTATATTAATGACCTGCTGACCGAAACAAATAATCCTGTTTACAGTTTTGCAGATGACAGTACCCTTGTCTCCCACTTTAGATCAGAAAAACCCTTACCAGCGACTGAGACTCATCACCGCAGACAGGAGCAGATTACAGCAATTAATCAAGACCTGGAGAAAGTTCAAACTTGGGGCGACCGAAATTTGGTCCAGTTCAATGCAGCAAAGACCCAAGCAGCCACGTTTACCAAGAGGGCCAATACAGCGGGCCCTGACATTATTATGGCAGGGTCGACCATTCCTTCATCCTCGTCAATCGGACTGCTGGGTATCTCGGTCAACAGCAATATGTCCTTGCATGACCACGTTGCTAACATCGCAAAATCAGCCTCTCAGAAGCTTGGTGCGCTATCTCGCAACAAAAAACTCTATACACCGCAGCAGTTGCTCTTGCTCTACAAAACGCAAATAAAACCGTGCTTAGAATATTGCTCACATATCTGGGATGCCGCACCAAAGCACGCCCTAAAGCTACTGGATCCCATTCAGAAGAGAGCTGTGCGTCTCGTCTGCGACCCGGAGTTGACCCGGAATCTAGATAGTCTAGAACACCGCAGACATGTAGCCGAGATATCTCTGTTTTACAGATACTTTCACGGCAGATGTTCCCAGGATTTGGTCCGCCTCATTCCGCCCCTGGCAGCTCCTGTCAGACAGTCACGACAAACGGCAAGAGCACACCAGTTCGTCGTACAACTGGAAATACCTAGAACATCGCTTTACAAGAACTCCTTCGTCTGGCGCACTGCATCACTGTGGAACTCATTCCCAGCCCAGGACATCTGTTTCCCACTAATTACAACTTATAAATATTCAAGAGCCGTGTCAATCAACATCTTCGCACACACACCGCTCGTCGAGCACCATAGGGTCTCCCTTTAGTGTGTGTGCCACTGCCATAAAAAAAAACCTACGTCGAATTATAAATGCCATCTTAGGTACAGGAATTGAAGCGATATAAATATCAATCAATGATCCTCACAGTCTCCAGATTTATCTCCGCTAGTTTCCTTTTTGCAAAGTAATTTTGTGTAGAGAAAAATAATTTTCACGATTAATGTCATTTTTAACAACGATGTGTCGCAATGGAAAACAGTTCTTCACAGCTCTTTCTTTTTTTCTTTCGTCAGCGACATATGACAGTGTAGTATAACATACCCGAATCTGTTCAACATAGTTGAATGAGATAAGTTGTGCTTTGTCTTGATTTTGCCAATGACCGTCAAAATAGATTAAAAAGAAAACCAATACCGACGTTGTGTTGTTATTATTATATCTTGCACAATTTTACTTACCCTAAATGCGTTCGACGAAGACAAAATTAGGGAAATTTGAGTCATGTAAATTAAACCACAAATTCCTAATACCGCTAATTTATTTGAGAGAACGTGCCAAATTATTAGAGAAAACGTATTCACGAGGGGAAAGAGTACGGCAGAGAAACCCTCGATCTAAATTCCATTACTGTCTCCCGTGCCACAGTTCATAGTTCCACACTTGCAACAATACATTTAAAACTGAAGGGCTTGTTGTTAGTTAGCCAGACGCCGCTGGAAGGTACTAAGGTCCTAGATTACGGAGGCTACCCAGCTATTTAGTTGCAATTTGGGCCAATATCTCTAGAATGATCATTATATTTATAACTAGGATATTCTCTCGTCAGGGTAGCAAATGGTTAGTAGATTCATCAAGGCCCTTCTGGAATCTGGAAATGGTGAGAGGGTGGCCTTGAAAGGCCGCGGCACTTAGGCCCCATTGGACCCCCTGTGCGTCCTCTCCAGGTCAACTAATCCATCTAGGCCATCGTCTAGCCTAGTGTTGTAAAAAAGGCGGCGATGTTGCCCGACGAGGCTGTTCTAAGAAAAGCCATGGTTGGCCATCGTTCTCCCAAAATGGATTCCCTTAGTTCCGAAACAGCGTCGCAATC